>OX422185.1:180000-230000 GCA_949130485.1 Agelas oroides
GCCAATGGGACTAAGTTTTTCTAGTGAAAGTGTTCAGAGCCCAACAAGGCTTGAATGGAGAGGAGGAACAAAGGAAGAAGAGGTTAAGGAAAGTTCATATGCCCTGTAGTCACAACTGCAACCACAGTCAAGATCTTGACCATCAATCCCGCAATTTGAATGTTGACCGCACAAATCTTGGAGCCTTAACTGTTGACTGTTACCTTCGACCCCTTCGGTGTGTATGCTGTGAACACAAGCAGCTACATGATGGCACTTATAACACCAGGAGGTAAAGAATTTTTGCTCAATGGAGGGTTGTGGGAATGAAGTTTTATGATGGGTTTTTCAGCTAGTTTTATGCACATGCGACTTGTTTGGTTTAACAGTCAAAATTAGCTTTGTTCCAAGCCCCCGTCTTGCTTGTGAGTCAGCCAACAGACATGACAACAATGCAGCATTGACTACACTGGCACACAAGTGACGACAAAGTTCTAGGAAAGTGACGAAAAATTGGATGGAGTTCTAGGAACGAAACCAAATTTGACTGTTAAAACAACAGTTTTATTGCACTCCCACCGGCTGTTAAACATCCACAGAGCATCTGGGAATAACTCCCCCTCAGTAAGGCAAGGGAGAAAAATAGGAAAAATAGAGGGGGAGGATTTGCATGCCATAGCACATACAAACATGTGCCACGTTTCTTCCTTACGGGAAGAGACCCTATAGATTATAGACACACATTTGGTGGGAACCTCGTGCCCAGACATTTTTCCGAAAGGGGTCTGGGCACGAGACTACATTCTCTTGTATTTTACTTCATCACTTTCCTACAAATTATGACTGGCAGTATTTCATGACAATCTCACATCCAGTGGGAGATAACTCACATGTGATCACTGGTTGCAGGATTCATCCCGTCCTCTATTTCGAGCTCCGTTTTCCTTCTGTGGTACAAACAGATGAGGGGCGTGGTCAGGAGTCAGCCAGTCTGGTTCCCAGACAGGATGAGTCTGGAGTCAGACCACACGGACCGCCCCACGCGCGATTTTCGGTTTTGGGCGCAGTTTATACGGAAATCCGTAAAACACCGCGTCACGCAATCCAACTTTAACCCCTAGCGCACTGAAAACTGCAAAAAGTCGTTATCTGAGACAGCGAGCAACAGACAACAAAGTACAATTTGATAATAGAGCAATAACTACAGTAGACGCCGGCTATGTGAGGGTGATGTGATGTTTAATGCCTACAATTAATGTTTAATGCAATGTTGTCGGATAGACTGTGTGGTTTTTTGGGCCTCTTCAGAGGGAGTGGCAGGTTTTGGGCACCAATCTTTTATTATTTAGGCCATCTCTGTGGAGCCATTCTTGACCCTCTTGGTATTCTGGCTCAGAGGCAGTGGAAGGTGCTTGAGATTGGGGGGGCACTGATGATGGTGCGTGCGTAAGAATGCACACGATAGGGGGGTCTGGGGGCATGCTCCCCCAGAATTTTTTTTAAAAATTAGGTGCTCTGAGATCGCTTCTGAGGTCATATTTGTACCCAAATGCCACTAGTCCGACTAGAGTGCATGGCGGGAGTAGGCCTAATACCGCCGTTCGCCACGATACACGTCAGTCATCACAAGGCGTTTCAGTCACTATAGTCATAGATATATGAGACTTGCAGTATGCATGCGTTACTCAGGCCTACTTCCAGGTTCCAGGTCAAGAATTGGGGGGGCTAAAGCCCCCCTAGCCCCCCGGTTCCGCCGCCTATGTTCTGGCTTGTCTTCTCTTGACTCCTCCTTCATTGGTCTTTATACATTGGCTTTCTGCCATGAGACCACACAGATGCTATGAAATATAGATGTATAAATACAGCACTCTTTAGGCTGTTCTACTCATAACTAACTATCAGTCCGTCCAAAGTTGTGAAAGGCATAATTATGCAATTGTTGAGGTAGGGGTATGAGATCTCTTTTTTTTTTGTAGGCACTGCTGAAAATACAGAGACTGGAGCCACTGCTTTCTGTCATTTGGTTTCTGTTCTACATGAGAATCTAGGAACAATCTGTGAATGCAGTAGTGCTGTCATTTTCGTGTTTGAGCATGTACATACAATATAGAAATGTTGAGGGTGAGTCATAGTATTCTATGCATTTTTGATGTATGTCAATCACCTGGCTGAATAAAACAAAAATTCAGTGATTTGGGTGCATGTATATTATGTTGTAAATAAAAGTAACTGAGGAGTCTCACCAGCATTGCCCAGTGGGTTAAAAGGACTACATCTTCATAGCCTTGTTGCTGGAATTTTTGGAAGAACTGGGACCCCAAAACAAGGACTTGTTTGCCAGCCTAATATTTAATAATAGAAGCATGTCCTTATCGCAGTCTGTATGATTATCTCTGAAGTTTCCTGCTGGATTAGGTCCATGTATGTAGCAATGACATGTGTTATTTTATATCAATAACATGATCAGTTGTGTGTCAGGTACTTGGTCATCAAGCTGTGTTGGTCCCGGAAGTCTACAAGCATGTAACAGTAGAACTATTGGTCTCTCTTCAACAGATGAATAATATAATTTATAATCATGATACAAATATTGTTATACTCTCTTTTAACTCATAGAAGAGCATATAAATGTATGTATGGGTCTTGTTGAAGGATAATAGCAGTGCTCACTGGGATTATCTGAAATGCACTAAACACTGTAGAGTCCAAATTGAGCACCAACAGTTCTTATATAATAATACCTTGGAGCCATTCAAATGGAACCACCATTTACTGTCTTTCAGTGAACGACAAACAGCAGAGTAGTGTCCAGTGTTGCTGCATATCCTAGTGTGCAAGTAGGAGATGTCACTTCAGAGTGTAATAGGTAGAATCCAGCTTACAAAATGAAAATTGAAAATGATGTTTATTGTAGGTACATGTATGGAATACACTATATAGGTGCAATAACATACTCACCAGGAAAAGACAACAAAGTTGTCTTTACTACCCAAAGTACTATGCATTCATGTGGGAAGACGTAAGCAATGTATATAGCTACACAATAAAAAGTTTTTGTGTTATGTAGAATACTTTCCTATGATACTATAAAGTGAGATGCTCGACTAAAGTCCAAGTTCAGGTACATGCCATAACTCTGTAATTTACAGTAGACGTATGTATAGGAACCAACCCTGAGCATCCCAATGAGAGAAGAATTTACTAGCTGACTGGGATTGTTGTGTACACAAGGATATGCAGCAACACTGGACACTACTCTGCTGTTTGTCGTTCACTGAAAGACAGTAAATGGTGGCTGACTGGGATTGTTGTGTACACATATACTCTCTAACCTATTTGCAGGAGAGACGTTCAGTACATGTGCAAGATCTCTACTCATTGCAGCAAGAGATCTTGTACATGTACTGAACATCTCTCCTGCAAATACGCTAGAGAGAAAAGGGTGACAAATAGTGTGTAAGTAATGACACAAAGAAAGTTGTTTGCTCACTCTGGCATACAACTGAAGATGTAAATGTTGTGTTCTTTGGTCAGATATTTCTCTATACATTCCTTACATCTTACTTCCGAAAAGATGAGTGTTACAAAAACATATACCTCTTTGTGTTCCAGAGCTGGTGTTGGATTAATCAAAAATCATTATGGCACTTACATTCACAGCTCCTGAACCATAAAGTATATATTAAGTCATTACATACTCTTACTTCACACTAGTCTTGCTCAGCAAACTCAAAAACAGTGTTGAGGAATTCATGAGCATCACACTGCTCGTCTTGACAAAGCAGTGGTAATGTGTCTGCATGGTATAAAAAAATCATTCCTAATACAGTGTTCAACACTCTGCTGTACATGATGCATTGTAAACCCTTTAATGCAGCCAGTATTGTGGTTGGTGAAATGACACTATAGAGTATTGGCAGTCACTCCACATTGTTCTAAATGCTGCAAGGTTGCATATTTGACCTATCAATGTGACTAAGAATGAATAAAGGAGAGCTTGTTTCTCAGATGTTTATATGGCATTCCCAGTTCCAGTGGTCTCATCCCCAGACCCAAGGGTCTGCGACTATTGAGTGTTTCTTTGGTTGTGCCAAGGAAGCAATTTTGATTTTGAATAAGTGAATAATTACTTCTTTATGATGTAATGCTATTTCATTGGCTTGTTCAGAATCGAGACATCTGACTTGGCACAACCAAGAACAAGAAAGTGCTCAATAGTCACCAGACCCTTTTCCTCATAAGAGATCTGGGCACGAGACTATGTTGCAGAGACTGGGATGGCTTGGAGTGAGTTGGTCAACGACAGATGTCATTTTTGGATGGTTAGACAGGCACTGCATGATTTCACTTATGTAGTAATTGTTTGCCACGTTGGCAATCCCAGAGGGTAGAGTGTGCCTCAATTGTAGACTTCCACAAGCTTTCTACTGCTTCTTGCAGGCCCTATCACCACAGGTGTTGGGCTTTTTGTGGGACCTTATATATAGAGATTATAGACCTCCTCTAGCCATCTACTGCTGTTTGCATACCCTAGCGCTGCAGTATAGGACCGCTTCTGCGACCGAGACAGTGATAGGCACTTCTTCATTCTTGCAATTTCGCGGTAAAGTCGCAGAGAGGTGATAGGACTACATGACGCGGTATTTTACGGATTTCCGTATAAACTGCGCCCAAAACCGAAAATCGCAGTGTTGCTCCACTCGTGTTCATTGGCTTGTTCAGAATCGAGACATCTGACTTGGCACAACCAAGAACAAGAAAGTGCTCAATAGTCACCAGACCCTTTTCCTCATAAGAGATCTGGGCACGAGACTATGTTGCAGAGACTGGGATGGCTTGGAGTGAGTTGGTCAACGACAGATGTCATTTTTGGATGGTTAGACAGGCACTGCATGATTTCACTTATGTAGTAATTGTTTGCCACGTTGGCAATCCCAGAGGGTAGAGTGTGCCTCAATTGTAGACTTCCACAAGCTTTCTACTGCTTCTTGCAGGCCCTATCACCACAGGTGTTGGGCTTTTTGTGGGACCTTATATATAGAGATTATAGACCTCCTCTAGCCATCTACTGCTGTTTGCATACCCTAGCGCTGCAGTATAGGACCGCTTCTGCGACCGAGACAGTGATAGGCACTTCTTCATTCTTGCAATTTCGCGGTAAAGTCGCAGAGAGGTGATAGGACTACATGACGCGGTATTTTACGGATTTCCGTATAAACTGCGCCCAAAACCGAAAATCGCAGTGTTGCTCCACTCGTGTTCATTTCGCGTTCCGGCTCTGGCTCTGGGAACGAGGCTACCTGTGAGCATACCGTATAGCGGGAAATTTTCGCTGGGTGCAAATTTTCACGATTTGGACCTGTGCGAAAATAAAAACCGCGAAAAAATGAAAAATGATGACGTCATTACGTGCATACGTCGAGTACCCATGTGAACAAGATGGTTCTCTACAGTCTGTCTGCCCTCTAAATGGTTGCTGTAAAGAAGAATCAGCCTGCTGCTACTGTACAAAATACCAACGAAACCGTAAGAGACGCACCGAAGATGTCGCATCAACCGGTAGGGGTGTGGTCAGAGCGTCCCCGTTCCGCGAAAATAAAAACCGCGAAAATTTCTTCTGAAGGGTCTGGACGCTGTTCCGCGAAAATTTGCACCAGCGAAAATTACCTATCGCCCCTTAATAATGGTCTCGTCCCCAGACTGGTATCATTTTGGTCTGGAGACGAGGGGTCACGTGGTGCAAGGGGTCGCATGGTGCAAGGGGGCGTGACTCGACTTGAGAAGAAATGAGCACAGAACTGCGCTTGCGAGACTTTGACATCTCCGAGGATACTGGGTTTGTGCCTTCGACTCCCCCGCTGACCAGTCTGCCGGAGTACTTCTCCCGCTGGGAGGCCCTCGTGAGGAACTTGCCCGCACTGATCAGAGAGAGACGCATCCGGGAAGAAGTGCACGCGCTGCCGCCACTGGAGTTCAGCGGAGAGACGCTGACTTCTGAGAGAGAGTGGCAGCGGGCGTACGTTCTGCTGACCTTCCTGGCGCAGGCCTACATATGGGTGGAAGGGGAGAGGGGACTCCCGGACAGAGTGCCCAAGATCCTGGCTGTGCCTTGGAAGGAGACCGCAGACCATCTTGGGCTGGCTCCCTGTATCACATTTGCTTCAACTGTTTTGTACAACTGGAAGCTACTGGACACCAGTGAATCGATGGATGGAAACAACCTTCATGCTGTGTCAACGTTTACTGGGACGAAGGATGAATCATGGTTCTACATGGTGGACGTTCTATTGGAGCTGGCAGCGGTGCCAGGACTGAAGGCCATCACAAATGCCTACTGTTCTGTGATGAACCATGATCATCAAGGCCTAGCACGAGACCTCTTAACTGTGAGGGACACTCTTGAGCACATGTTGGAGACATTGCTAAAGATGTACGAGCAGTGTGATCCCAAAGTGTTCTTTGTGAAGATACGTCCATTTCAAGCAGGGTCGAAAGGCCTACAAGCCTTCCCTGCAGGACTACTGTATGAGGGGGTGGATCCTGAACCATTACAGTACCATGGCGCCAGTGCGGCTCAGAGCTCTTCAGTGCATGTGTTTGATGTGTTCCTAGGGGGGACACACACTGGCAGTGATGCTGAGTTTCTGCAAACCATGCGACACTACATGCCAGCTAAGCACAGGGACTTTCTGGAAGCGTTGACCCGCCAGCCTTCTGTGAGGGAGTACATCAAGCAGTCCAAGGACAGGAGCCTGATAGCTGGTTACAATGGTGCCGTGGAGGCACTAGCACACTTCAGGAGTGAGCATGTGATACTGGTGACGCGGTACATTGTCCTCCAGAAAAAGCATAGTGTGAATGCTAGTCTTGACCTGCGTGGCACCGGTGGGACCCCGTTCATGTCTTTCCTGAAACAAGTGAGAGACAATACTTTAGCCCTTCGGCTTCAGACACAGTGAGACGTTTTGAGATTCACTGTATGTAGTGTTTAGTGCTGTGCCCTGTGCTGAATCTGTTAGAAATATATTTTTTAAGATGCTAACTAGCGGAAACCGTCATTGTTTGGGGTCAGAAAGTGGCAGGGAAGCAGAGAGGGGGGAAGCTATTGAAGCTAGCCATCAAGTTCTTTGTTGTTCCTAACAATAAGAGCATTGATCCAACTTACCTGTAACGTATAATGGTAGGCGTGATGTATATTATGGCCTCCACACAGACTTGGAACAAACATCGATGTCATTAGTGTTGCTGATGTTATTGCCTAGCAGCATGTGGGAAGGCAGAGGAGATCAGAGTCGGTTGGTTGACCTTTGCTAATTAAAACAACTGAGGTCAGATCTTGGATATTGCAAGGTAGAAAGCTTTTTAGCTTTTTCTATGACTGGAGTTACATGCTCTTACTCAAGCTATCCGTTCATATGCCCCAATTTTCAAATCTTGATTTGAAAATTGGGGCCCACCTCAGTAAAAGAGAGGTAGTCTATTGAGATACGAAAAGTCAATTAGTGTGACCTCAGCTAGTAAAGTTCAACCATGTCCACCTCCTCTGAGTGGGTGATATTATTTTTGGTACTGCTGGAATGCACACAATTGTGTGATGTTTTTTGACTCCTCAGACAGGGATTGAGTGATGTCTCAGTGAGCCTTTGAAAAGGCAGCCATGCCGACTCCACTAGGGCCACAGTATTCCAAGGCTATCCAAATGGTGTAGCATTTTACCTTACCGAGATTGTAGAGGGGAGTCTGGTGAATATAGTACGGCATTTTTGTACCTCCCCGAATTTTGGTGGCACAATCTGATTGGCTGATGTGGCACCTGTACTGTGCTTCCTGACCATAAGTACTTAGCTACAGACCTACTTAGCACACCTCTGAAGCCAGCAAGCAACTTCAAGCTTTTAGCAGAATCCACAGCAACCGCTAGCCCCAGGGTGTGAGGCTGTACTATATTCGCCAGACCCTCCTTTCCTGTTTGGAGGAGGGTCTGGGTATGAGAATAGCTTGAAGTAAAGCTAAGTATTTGTGGTCAGGACACTATAAACACTTGATCTGACCCCAGGACCAGGGCTGATCAGACCCCAGGACCAGGGCTGATCTGACCCCAGGACCAGGGCTGATCGGACCCCAGGACCAGGGCTGATCTGACCCCAGGACCAGGGCTGATCTGACCCCAGGACCAGGGCTGATCTGACCCCAGGACCAGGGCTGATCTGACCCCAGGACCAGGGCTGATCTGACTCCAGGACCAGGGCTGATCGGGCCCCAGGACCAGGGCTGATCGGACCCCAGGACCAGGGCTGATCTGACCCCAGGACCAGGGCTGATCTGACCCCAGGACCAGGGCTGATCTGACTCCAGGACCAGGGCTGATCGGACCCCAGGACCAGGGCTGATCGGATCCCAGGACCAGGGCTGATCTGACCCCAGGACCAGGGCTGATCTGACCCCAGGACCAGGGCTGATCTGACTCCAGGACCAGGGCTGATCGGACCAGGGCTGATCGGACCCCAGGACCAGGGCTGATCTGACCCCAGGACCAGGGCTGATCGGACCCCAGGACCAGGGCTATGCCCAGACTCTTGGTAGGGGGCTATGTTGTACTTAGCTGTTATAAGACAGAAATGCAACTTGTGTCAATGTTCCAAGCTCAAACTTATGGCAGCAGAGGTCCAGTGCATGTTTATAGTCAGGAAGCCCAGTACATACAAGATAATTTGGCCAATGAACCAATCAGATTGTTACCTCCAAATTTCCTGCTGTGCTCAAAAATTTTGTACTATATTCACCGTACGTTCTTACTGGATCCATGCATTGAGAGTTATAGTTGCAATAGGTTTGGTCAGCGCATGTGTACAAATTAGTATGGCTGCACTAAGAGTGCATATGAACGGATGGCTTGAGTAAGAGCATGTAACTCCAGTAGAATGTAGTCTGAAAATAAAACACTCGGTCACATGCTGTAGCAACAATGACGTACGTCTACACAGCATGTGCAGTAAGTGTTACTATTTTTAGTACAGGTACCACCCACTTTTAAATTTTATGGAGTTACACACCTAGCTCTTCTCTTGATGAAACCTACAGACATCCAGGCTCCACTAAGGCTCATATTGCAGAGTTGCTCCAATGAGCCACATATTGAGTTTATTAGTAAGCATGCATGTTAATTAAACAGGTAACTCAAAGGATTTACTCCAGACAAATAGACTCCATTTCCTCCAAGTGCAGCCAGAGGTGTTGCATCGGACGTAGTTCAGTTATACCACTGTGCTAGCAGTTGACTCAGTTGAGGAGATGGAAAGGTACAAGTTTGCTGGCTAGTACAGTCCAGAGGAGGGTGGACATGACGTCACGTCGTAGCGACAATTAGCGTCCTCCCTCCCTCTGAGTATAGCCCATACATGTGTAATCTCTCTCCTCCTCTGCTCATGTACAAGGCTACACAATCTCTCGATCCTCCTCCGCTCATGTGCAAGGCTACACAAGTAGCGCAGCATTTTGATGTGGTAATAAATATGTACTGCTGTGTTGTGAGTTGGTTTTTCTTACGTTCTTCGGAGGGGACGTAAGCCACTGGCACTTCAGCCCATTCCTCTGACTCCCCTTTCAATCTTTGAGGCTCCAGTTCTGAGACTAAGTAGTGTCAAGAAGTCTGGTGCATCCGGGGAAACCTGAAATAGTAGCCTGAGTGCTATTGGGATCATTAACTGAGTCAGCAAAAAAAAAAAGGTGAAAATTACAGCACACAAAAATCAATTCGGTCATCTCATGTACTGCTGTGTTGTGAGTTGGTTTTTCTTACGTTCTGGACGTAAGCCACTGGCACTTCAGCCCATTCCTCTGACTCCCCTTTCAATCTTTGAGGCTCCAGTTCCGAGACTAAGTAGTGTCAAGAAGTCTGGTGCATCCGGGGAAACCTGAAATAGTAGCCTGAGTGCTATTGGGATCATTAACTGAGTCAGCAAAAAAAAAAAGGTGAAAATTACAGCACACAAAAATCAATTCGGTCATCTCATGTACTGCTGTGTTGTGAGTTGGTTTTTCTTACGTTCTGGACGTAAGCCACTGGCACTTCAGCCCATTCCTCTGACTCCCCTTTCAATCTTTGAGGCTCCAGTTCCGAGACTAAGTAGTGTCAAGAAGTCTGGTGCATCCGGGGAAACCTGAAATAGTAGCCTGAGTGCTATTGGGATTTTCATCATTAACTGAGTCAGCAAAAAAAAAAGGTGAAAATTACAGCACACAAAAATCAATTCGGTCATCTCAGGTGAGCCACAGCAAACAATTATACTGTACAATTCAAGTAACTGACATTGCTCGTACAGCAACCACATTCTGCATATACATGTAAGCAACATTCCTTCCATCAGTGGTCCTGGAAAATCGACACTGGGGGTCGTATGCTCTCCACAACGAGATCAGTCTGTGTTGTCCTGGAGGAGGTGAGGAGGGAGAAAGTCGGCCAGCTGCTGCTTCAGAGCCGCATACTCACGGCTCTCCCCGTCCACCTCCTATGTGAGAGAGAAGCAAATAGTGTCTGCCATATATGGAAGTTTTCATCACTTATGAATACCTCATTCAGTGCTCAGCAGAGCAACACAATTATGAGTGACTTGGAGCACAGTACACGTGTGTGTACACACTCTCGCAGGGTTCTCCTAGAGTGCATAGTACAATAGGCAGGTATGGAACACCCTCTGCGGTTGAAATGTTAAGTGGGAAGCCAGGATAGTAACTGCTATGGGCAGGGGTTTAGGAAGTGATCCAAATAGTGCTGCAAAACACAGTGCAAAACCTAGAGAACCCTGCTCTCTCCCAAAGGTCTAGGCATGCTCTGAGTCATCAGGCTGATGACTCAGAGCATGCTAAGTAAGCAGCCGATGTGTATGAAATCACTTGTATATAGGTTAGCAGGTGTCCCTTGTACCAACACTGCATAATCAGGTGCTTCATAAACTTGAGTTTTGGCCTGAATGTATACTTAGGCTTTGTGTGTGGTATGAAATCACTTCCTCTATACACTCAAGAGAGATTAACACAGTCAAACCTCCCTACTGGTATACCATGTAGGCCTCAACTGGTACACACAGTCAAACCTCCCCACTGGTATACCACATAGGCCTCAACTCGTACACACAGTCAAACCTCCCTACTGGTATACCATGTAGGCCTCAACTCGTACACACAGTCAAACCTCCCCACTGGTATACCACATAGGCCTCAACTCGTACACACAGTCAAACCTCCCTACTGGTATACCATGTAGGCCTCAACTCGTACACACAGTCAAACCTCCCTACTGGTATACCACGTAGACCTCAACTGGTACACACAGTCAAACCTCCCCACTGGTATACCACGTAGACCTCAACTGGTACACACAGTCAAACCTCCCCACTGGTATACCACGTAGACCTCAACTCGTACACACAGTCAAACCTCCCTACTGGTATACCATGTAGGCCTCAACTGGTACACACAGTCAAACCTCCCCACTGGTATACCACGTAGACCTCAACTCGTACACACAGTCAAACCTCCCCACTGGTATACCACGTAGACCTCAACTCGTACACACAGTCAAACCTCCCCACTGGTATACCACGTAGACCTCAACTCGTACACACAGTCAAACCTCCCCACTGGTATACCACGTAGACCTCAACTGGTACACACAGTCAAACCTCCCTACTGGTATACCATGTAGACCTCAACTCGTACACACAGTCAAACCTCCCCACTGGTATACCACGTAGACCTCAACTGGTACACACAGTCAAACCTCCCTACTGGTATACCATGTAGACCTCAACTCGTACACACAGTCAAACCTCCCTACTGGTATACTATAATTACCACTACTCACTTCACAGCCACCTGTATACAAGACAACCCATATCTATCATGCTAAACAGGCATAAAACTTAACAACATAATGCACATTCCAACATAACACACACACTCACCACTCCTCACTCACTCCACACCTTCTACACACAACTTGGACCATACCTGCTACACTCAGTAGCAACCACCAACAACACAACATACTCACTATGCACAACACACCCACGCCACACCCTTCCATCTACAAGACAACCCTCTTCTACACACAACTAAAAAACAAATACAAACACACAGTTTTGGCAAAATGGCACAAGATGTAGGGATGGTGTAAAAGTATTGTGGTGTCGTTCCCGTCTTGTTTGGTTGGTTTTTGATACCATGTAGGCCTCAACTGGTACACACAGTCAAACCTCCCCACTGGTATACCACGTAGACCTCAACTCGTACACACAGTCAAACCTCCCCACTGGTATACCACGTAGACCTCAACTCGTACACACAGTCAAACCTCCCCACTGGTATACCACGTAGACCTCAACTCGTACACACAGTCAAACCTCCCCACTGGTATACCACGTAGACCTCAACTCGTACACACAGTCAAACCTCCCCACTGGTATACCACGTAGACCTCAACTCGTACACACAGTCAAACCTCCCCACTGGTATACCACGTAGACCTCAACTGGTACACACAGTCAAACCTCCCTACTGGTATACCATGTAGACCTCAACTCGTACACACAGTCAAACCTCCCTACTGGTATACCATGTAGGCCTCAACTGGTACACACAGTCAAACCTCCCCACTGGTATACCATGTAGGCCTCAACTGGTACACACAGCAGTTGAAGTGAGCAAATGGAAACTAGAACAGAAATGGAAACTGGAAATGGCAACCACTTAGCTGCTGTAGTCCTAGCAAGACTAACTTGCTGTTGGCTTTCGTTCCCTAGGCAACCCAACTAGAGATCTCCCCACCTCTTGCTTGCTTTGTTAGTCTAGCCTCGTACCCACTGCTGCCGTAGGTCTCGTACCCAGGCCTTCGCCGCCCCAGTCTCGTACCCATTGCTGCCCTGCCTAAGCCTTCGCCGCCCCCCGTATTTCTGAATTGGCAAATATTGGAGGTGGCAATGGTTGGAAATGAGGGTATTGTACCAGGCGCTTGTGTATAAAAGGGCATCTGTTTCACATACTGCAAGCAATCCAAACTGGAATGGGGGAAGGTCGAGGAACACTGGGCTTGTTCCAAGACTTATGGTCAGACTGTAACTAGTCTTGTGCCTCTCACATGTGAACTGGATTGAAACCCTTACTCGCAACACGAGCGCTAGTCAATCACACTGAATAACAAATCACAAGGCACAGTACTAGAGTGTGAAGCATAAAGACAGTCACATGACCACTGCTACAAGAGTAATGACAAAACACACCACTCATGAGTCTGTGAAGAAACTGCTGCAGATTGGTGCATTTTTTGTTTCCATTTCCAATTTCTAATTTCCAGTTTCTAATTTCCAGTTTTTTTCCATATGCCCAGTTGTCAACAGTTAAAGTTCAGACGTGCACAGGCTTTAGCCTCATTCCCAGCCCTTTCCTGGCTCCAGTTTTTCCGTTTTTGCATACTGCAAGGATCAAAAACTGGAGCCAGGAAGGCCTGGGAACGAGGCTACACAGGCTTCACTGTGACCACTGAGGGGGAAGGGTTAAGTGACTGACATAATGACACCAAGCTTTCAACACGAAGACATAAGTCTAACTCCTCCCTGGTCAGCTGGTGTAGCCACACACACAAGTAAACATCACAGTTAGCAGATTGTGAGGGCAAAATTGTTGAAAACAGGGTTGCAGTAGCCACGTTCAAACAACGTACTAGACTTCATCATCAAGCGCTCCAACGATAGCCCAGGACCCAGGACCCACATACCCAGGACCCAGGACCCAGGACCCAGTACCCATGTACCCAGGACCCACGTACCCAGGACTGCACGTACCCAGGACCCAGGACCCACCTACCCAGGAAGGACCCAGGGCAAACACACTGCCAAAATCTCATTTTAGTTCAGCAGATGACCTCATGCTTTAATCTGAATTTGGCTATGGTACAAAAGGACTCAATTTTGGCAGTGTTTACACATCATAAGAGTCATACCTCCAGGATGTCAACAGTCTTGAAACACACCTGTCTCTGGTACAGATTGAAAAGTTGGACTACAAGTGACGGTCTGGTACCGGCTTAGTCTCGTCTCTGTACCTACCAAGACTATGTCATGCTTGGCATAAAGTAATATGATGTCGACAGTTCCCAACAGACAAGCTGTCTTGGAACTAAATGAAAAGAATGGCTAGTGTACACATGTATGTAAGATTGAGGATCTAGAGCCTGTCCTACTTCCTCTGGGAGAGAGCTGACTAATGTACGGGTAATTTCAGACGACAGAGGTTCTACAAGATCCTCACTCCACCAAAGGAGGTAGGACAGCTCTGCACAAGATTGCTGTCTTGCCTGCCTGTCTCTGGTACAGAGTTGGACTACAAGTGACGGTCTGGTACCGGCTTAGTCTCATTTCTGTACCCTACTGAGGCTCTGGGAATGAGGCTCTGTCAAGCTTGGTGCAAAGATGTCAATAAACTGTCATCTGGTACAGAGCCTGTCCTACCCCTACTGGGTACCGAGGTTCTACAGAGCAGGTTTTACGAGATCTTCACTATTCTACAACTGAACAGTTGTTGTCATGGCAACAACTGAAGCAGGGAAGCCATGGACACCCTGAAGTAAGCAACCTCAATCACTACCTGGACTTTGTACCTCAGTTGGCTCCCAAGACCACCTGGGAGCATTGATACATGAGGTCAGCTATGAAACATGGAACCACTAGTTAGAGTATAACATCAATAAGCGCATCTTGGCATGTGTCTCGCACCTCCCCCACACAAGAGCCTGGGAACGAGGCTAGTGCCAAAGGTCAGTGCATGTTAAATTCCACCGACTTCTGACCAGCTTCTGACTGATATTCATGTGCACACAATGTTCAACGGTGATGTTCTTTGACAAATATAAATGGAAACCTGGCTTTTAGAGTTAGCCTCATTCCCAGGCTCCCCTGCTCCGGAATGCGAACATTGAAGTTGTGCAGGCGGGAAGAGTATTTTTTCTCACGTGAGCACCATCAAAGGTAGAAAGGGGATAGAAAGACCTTAATTGCGTGTGGGCGTACCCAAAGGATCAGAACAGGAGAAAGAGTGAAGGTAGTGGGCAACTTACTACACGTATCTGGCTATCGGGGGGCGAATATTATACACACCGAGCATTGAATGCATAGCTGGTTAAACAACGCATTAAATCTTGCCTTTCTGTTCTACATGTATAATGTATAAACTCTGGTCCTTTTTCGATTACACCATGCTCACATGAGAAAAGATACCAGGCTCTCCCTGCATATTCGTGTTCCAGAGTGGGGAAGCCTGGGAACAAGGCTAGACTAGAGTATTGTCTGCTGCCACATGAACAGAGTGAGCCTTTGAAAAGGGAAGATTAAGTTTCTTAGCGCATGTCAAAGGAGCTTCGCTGATATTCATATGCACACAATCCCTGTGATGTTCTTTGACTCCAAATATTATTAGAAACCTGACCCTCAGAAACAGATCAGAGTTATGTCTGTTGTGGGTGGTGAGGTGGTGTACCTCAAAATTGACTTCAAAAATAGAAAGTAGATCACCACTAGTAAACAAAATGAAAATGTAATTGATTTCTTGTGATCATGGCTTACAGTGTATATACATTGAGCGTCTACACGACAATGTAGAGTGATCCACACAGTCTCAGAACAATGGTTGTCACAGATTCAAGCTTTGATCTTCAATTCCGCTGAAGGTACAAATGCCAAATGCTCTCAAAATAGATCATGTCCCACCTGTTGCATTTGTGTGATGGCTGGGAGGGGGGAGGGTGTGACAGAGGTGAGTTGAGGGAGGGTGGAGGAGGAAGGCTCGACACTCCAGTTGGTCATACACATCTGAGGGAAGAGAAACACACATACTACACTGAAGCACAGCTCCCTTTCTTTCTAAACACAGGCTAGTCTCGGTCCCAGACCCAAAACCAACCCCAGTGCGAATACTGGAACGCGCCGGATGAGGTCAGGGGACGAGACCAAACACAGGCTTAAACCTCGAGTGCAGTGTAAAGAGGCTACATCAATACAAGGCTTCATCAGCTGTGCTGGGACAATGCCTGGGAACTGGCCTGGCTAGTTCAGTTCCACGTACAGTGTAACGCCTGCGAACTGGCCTGGCTAGTTCAGTTTGACATACAGTGCAACGCCTGCGAACTGGCCCGGCTAGTTCAGTTTGACGTACAGTGTAACGCCTGCGAACTGGCCCGGCTAGTTCAGTTTGACGTACTGGGAACTGGCAGTGCAATGCCTGGGAATTGGCAGTGCAACGCCTGGGAACTGGCCTGGCTAGTTCAGTTTGTCAATGACATATAGTGCAGAGCCTTCCTTCCCTGTGCAGTGCCTGGGAACTGGCCTGGCTAGTTCAGTTTGTCAATGACATACAGTGCAGAGCCTTCCTTCCCTGTGCAATGCCTGGGAACTGGCCTGGCTAGTTCAGTTTGTCAATGACATACAGTGCAGAGCCTTCCTTCCCTGTGCATGACTATGAACGTCATCCGCACTGGGGTTGGTAGGGTCTGGCTTGCAAGACAACATGGCACCGTACCGGCTGTGCAGTGCAGCAGAAACAGAACGCACAGTTGACCTTCAGGAGACACATGGCATAGTCTGCTTCATAAAGCTGTCCGGAAGAAGAGGACAGAAACACAGTTGAGGTGGGCAACAATTAGAGCTAGTGTGGACACAGCCTCATGCTCGGATCCTCTCGTGCGTGTGTGAAAAAGAGGGTGGTTTACGGTCACTTCTCTAGAGGGTGGTTTACGGCTTACACGGGCCAGAGTCACTTCTCTAATCCGAGACCTCATGACATCAGCAATCATATTTGGAGCCAAATTGAAGATGGAATAAGCTTACTTCGGAGCTCATTCTTGAGGCTGAGAGACTTTGCAGTCTTTCGTAAACCATACTGTAAAACAATCCAAGGGGTCTTCAGAAAGCGTCATGTGTATATCTCCTACATACACTCCTTTAATAGGCTTATATGTCATCAATCACTGGTTCTTGATAAAATTCTTACTTCATGAACAAGACAAGCATGTGTGTCTATGTTTATATTAATGCATCTTTACGTTTATCTATGCACAACGACCTACCATTTACATACGCTAGCTCCCTTTGATATTTTAAGTACACATTCCCTCACCTTGTTGTTCCTCAGCTCCTCGTGAAGTTGCTGCATTGCCTTCCAGTATTTGAAGGTCAGTCGAATCAGCACACGCGGGGAACATGGCTGAGTAAAGTAGACGCTATACAGCAGATAGAGACCTGCGATTCTATTGGTCAATTCCTTCTCTGCACACGCATACCTTACACCCACCTCTAGTAGAAGTTGGATCATCTATGAGAGGAGGAGGAGGAGGAGGAGGAGGAGGAGGAGGAGGAGGAGGAGGAGGAGGAGGAGGAGGAGGAGGAGGAGGAGGAGGAGGAGGAGGAGGAGGAGGAGGAGGAGGAGGAGGAGGAGGAGGAAGAGAAGGAGGAGAGGAGGAGGAAGAGGAGGAGGAGGAGGAGGAGGAGGAGAGGAGGAGGAGGAGGAGGAGGAGGAAGAGGAGGAAGAGGAGGAGGAGAAGGAGAGGAGGAGGAGGAGGAGGAAGAGGAGGAGGATGGAGAGGGCAAGGGTTTGGGTTGAGGAGAAAAGTAGTTGACATACCTCTGCTTTCTGAACTCCATCACTCCCAGCCCTGCAATTACAGAGGACAAATTGTAGAGACAAACTCAGAGCATTTCCAGTGACCCCTCCCATCACCAACAGTATCAAGTGCAAACACTTCACACACACACACACACACCATCCTAAAATGAGGGGGCCGACGTGAAGCTTTGAAACATGTGATTCGACTTCAGCAGCAATTTCAATTTCTGTGGGTTTCTTTTAAGGTTCATGTCTGCTGTAATTTCATTGCAAGTTCTCCCGGGTCCTTTCTTTGACAGACACGAGCCTTGTCACGTGATCTGAAGCTCATAGATTTTTTACAGACGTTAGCAAACGTGATTTCTGATTTCATCAAGGCATAATTTCTTGATTTCTGCTGTGATTTCAGCACATGGCATATGAGATTTCTCCCGTGTTGGGCCCCTCATCCTACAACTAGTCATTTATGAAATATGGCTTGTTCGGACTGTGCTGGATGCAATTCCAATCCTCACCAGCTTGGTCACACATGGCCTAACCCCGCCCATCACTCCACACACTCACCAGTAGACCAGGGGGAAGTCTAGTTCCTTCCATGATTGGCTGAAGTCATTAAAGGTGACGGATTTCTTGTTGATAAACGTCTGAACAAGAAGGATACCGTCCGAAGTCACTGGATTATTGTCGGCGGACATTGCCCCTGCCGCTAGCGTTCGCTCCGCCTTTTCTGTTGAAGGGCGCCCGCCTAATGCCCGGGGCGTCCCTGCGCCGCGCGGTTACAATCAATTAATTATTTTTGCCAGCTCGTGAGTTTCTCGTCTTTGGCGTAGAATATAGCGTGACAAGGAGAGAATACTGGTGAGTTTTTATTATAGTGTGGCTAGCTGTGTGTGTGTCTGTCTGAGTTGAGGATGAGTGAACTACGACTGAGCAACATAGAGTGCGTGCGGTTTGTACTCTACTTACGATCGCGCCTATATTCACACGCCTTACTACATTCATAATCTGTCACCATCATCACATACAACCGCCCCTCTCTCTATTGCTGTGGTTCGCTAGTGAACCCGCGCCTTTTAAATACACCGTGTGTTTGTTTGCACTCAATGCAGTTGCTGTCATGTGGAAGCCCCTATCTGCCATTCTCGCCTGCTGCCTGGCACTCGCCTCTTGCCAGACCACCACACCAGGGGGCATTCAGGAGGTGCCCACTGAGGAGTCCCCATTCCGCTGTGAACCAATCACCATTAACATATGTACTGATATTGGCTATGCCAATGCAACATTCCCCAACTTTCGTCTCCAGGAAACGCAAACCGAAGCAAATGCTGAACTGCAAAACTTTTGGCCCCTTATTCGAGCGCAGTGCTCCACTGCCATTGTCCACATGCTGTGTGCTGTGTACGCTCCATTCTGCTCACCTCAGTTTCCGAACATCCGTGTTAGACCCTGCAAGGACCTCTGCATGCGTGTGAGAGAGGGGTGTGAAGCTCGCCTCGCAGAATTCGGATTCACCTGGCCCCCCCACCTTGACTGTGACAACTATCCAACGATAGAGGAGGATGGTACTTGTTTTGGCCCACGGGACCCCAGCCAGGATGTTCAGATTCCTCAGAGTGTTCTGGACCAGTTAGGCGTGACACGTGCTCCTCCCCCTGGTCCCTCCCCGACAGGCCCACTGCTACCCAATGTCACAGATGATGACATGACAGATGGGCCGACTCTCCGTCGCACTGAGACTCCGGTCGATCCCTCTTCTCTCCCCGTCACCTCTCCACCCATGCCCCTCTGCCCATCCTTCCTCCAAGTTTCAAGTAGCATTGTCAACAAGAGCTTTTCATTCGCAGGAGTGCCCAACTGTGGCGTCAACTGCTCTGGACTCTATTTTACACCCAGTGAGCGCAATGTCGTTGCCCCCACCATTATTCTGATTGCGTCTCTAGCATGCGTTGTGTTCACCCTCTTTACTGTGGCCACTTTTCTCATCGACAGAAGACGCTTCCACTACCCCGAGAGACCCATCATCTTTCTCTCCTTCTGTTACCTGGTCATCTCACTGGCTTATATCGTCGGGTCCATCTCAAAACTGGTCGGAGGCGACCAAACCTCCTTTGCCTGCACCACAGAAGACATGCCAGCCTCACCGGAACACTCGAGGAGTTTTGTCTTTCAACGTCTGCCAAATGACAATGCAGTCTACCAGACGGCCAGCTGCGTCATCCTCTTTGTCATGGTCTACTACTTTCAAATGGCCTCTGCCCTCTGGTGGGTCGTGCTCACCCTCACCTGGTTCCTGGCTGCCGCTCTCAAGTGGGGAGAGGAGGCAGTGGAGCGACTGTGGCTCCTCTATCATATCGTCTCATGGAGTATTCCCGCAATGCAAGTCATCCTCATCCTAGCCTTGCGTCTGGTCGACGGAGACCAGTTAGCAGGACTTTGTTACACAGGAAACCACAATGTGGTTGGCCTTGGTGTCTTTGTGTTTCTCCCGCTAGCGCTCTACCTCTTACTGGGACTCATCTTCCTTGTCATTGGGTTTATGGCGCTCGTGAAAATTCGTCAACAACTTCAACGTGACGCTGCCAAGTCCCGCAAACTGGGTCGCCTTATTGCTCGCATTGCTGTCTACTCTACGCTGTACACCATCCCCAATGCTGTGTTGTTAATCCTGCACATTTACTCCCTTGCGCAGCAAGAGTCTTGGGAGATCGAATACCTTCAGTGTGCAATCTCCAAGAGTGACTGCCGCCCTCAATCTAGTCCTACCTTTGCAGCATTTGTTCTCAAATATCTGATGCTGTTTGCTATTGGGATCTTCTCCACCAGTTGGATCATGTCTCGGAAGACGCTCAGTGCTTGGAAAAAGTTCTTCCAAAGCTGTGGATGTCAGCAGCAAAACCAGAAAGCTTACGAGCTACCCGTGAAATCCTTTCCACCGCCGCCCCACCAGACTGCAGTATAAAACAATCAGTACATTTCACAAAAAAATACTCTAAAAATAAGCTCCCTTTTCTGGGCATTGTGTACTAATTTATGGCCCCTGTGTTGCCCATTCACACCTGTGTATGTACAGTCACTAAACTTACAGGCATGGAATGTTCGTTTGTCTGCAAGCTGGTGTGTGGTTGGGTGTGCGTGTGTAATGTCATCACCCTGTGGTCGCGAACTATACACTTCAAAAGGTATGCTGTTTATGAATTTTGGCCGTGGCTCTATTGAAGTTGATTGCGGCATTTCTTTTGAATGCCGCTGCTGTAGTAATTAACCGTAATTGAAAGGGGCATCCTCTATGACTCATTTGCAATTAACAGCTATAGCCACGCCCCTAAAATGACCCTACAAGTGATGGTGCGAAGTGCACATTAGCAGTATTTTGATTAGCGATTGCAAGAGAGTAACAGAGCAGCGATGGCAAAGATCGTTGTATTGGCGACTATGGCAGCCGTTTTGCAGTTGGCGGGCGCTCTCACCGAGCCGGCATGCCCTGCGGTGGAAGGTGTGATGATTGATTTTGTTTACCTTAGTAACAGTGCTCGCGATTTAGCAAGATCGTATTTATTACGGGATGCCCGGAGGGGGAGACGGCTCTAGGAGGGGTGGGGGCATTAGCCTGTGTTGCTTGCTGCAGCGTATGTATCTATGTAAACTACACACAAATTAATTAGGTATCAGCGGACTATGTATACAATCAATTGCCCTTCGTTTGTGGTGAAGCAGCTTTTTAATTGTTTGAAGCACTTGTAATTTCTAATTTCTGGAGTCATTGAGGGTGGGTGGTCTCAAATGACCAAATAGTTTCACCCTTGTAATGAGCACAAACTGTAGCACAGGTCAGTGTTTGTGTGGTCTAGGGTGCACCATCAGTTAGATCGATCTTTGTAGTCTGCATCCCAACATGCTCACATGAGCATAGAGTTCACTGCTGCAGATTATACCTTTGCTAAAGTGCTGTATAGGTCAGTGCTACTTTTATCAGAAGACTTTATCAAAACTAGTCGTTTTAGTAGCTCGGCCATTTGGGTCATTTAACCGTGACTGCTAATTGTTTCACATGATGTAATCACTTTTAAGAAAACGGAAAACATGATTACAACGAGATGGTCGCTTCAGCGAATGCAAAGAAGTGCTTATAATGCTTCTAGTATGTGTGTGAAATACCACCACTCTGTAAGTTGTCAGTTAATTTTTGATTGATTCTGCATATACTGCCATGTATAAAACTGTACTCCAAGGATGGCGGACAAGTTTTAGTATATGGATGTGTACAGTTTTGATGACATAACTGAAAAGCAGTCGGTTAGATTACATGTACTTGCAACTTATTTCTCCTCAGACACGGTGTGTGTGGGGTACTCTCTTGACACCTTTGCACCTGGAGACACGGTAGAGGAGATCCTAACCAACCTCTACAACCAGTTCTGCGGCTGCACTCACGTCACTGGGAGCATTCAGATTGATATGTTTGGTCATGACGGCTACACCAATCTCACAGAAGATTCATTCAACTTTCTCTATCATGTGGAAGAAATCTCTGGTGTCCTTCGGTTTCAGAATATACCGAACGTGGATCGCATTGTCCTACCTAAACTCCGCATCATTCGTGGAGAGGAGCTTATAGCGACAGCAGAGGGGCGTGGCCTTGCCCTGGTGTTGTTGGAGACTCGTATTGGAGCCATTGTGCTGCCCGATTTGACAGAAGTGACGCGAGGAGACGTTCGATTCCAGAACTCCACTTCTTCCATGTGTAACTACAAGACAGTGAACTGGGGTGACATCATTGATAATGGTGGTGAACTGGTTGAGATGTCGGCCTGCAACACCCCCAGTCAGGAAGGTGAGGGGATTACCCAATACTGCTGTGTATGTAAAATTTCTGCTGCATAGTTGGTTAATGATTAGTCTCAAATAAAGAACTTACTATTAACTGTGTCCGCCTTGAGGGACATGGTAGCAGTGGTTCGTAATCTCACCAGCTCGATGTTCAGACTGATCACAGCATCATTGAAACGTCGCAATAATATTCTGAACAATTTTGAGCAGTGCTTGTCCGAATGGCGAGCTGGTGATGCTGTAAGTGTAACTGTGAGAGATCCAAAATGGTCTGAAGAAATCAAAAGTTAACAGAGTGGTTTAGAGTGGTCCAAAGAGGTCTTAAGGATATAGAGTTGGCTTGTAACACCCTGGAAGGTTAGGGGTAACACGCTGACCGATTACGGATGTGCGTTTGTATAGTTCCTTAATGAGTTGTCTCAAAGAAAAAGGTAAATTGTAGTACTTGAATAAACCAAAGTGGTCCAAAATCATGTCCCACAAGCATTCAGTATTGTCCAAAGAGGTTGTGTGGTCCCATGTTGTAGAAGAGTCATAACTGTGAGAACTGTCACTTTCAGCCAACACTGACCATATATGGTAGTGGGGTTAGCTTGTTAAGTCACTTTCAGTATGCCTGTGTGAGTGGATGTATACTTGGTGTGTGCATGACACCAATTATAGCTTATAGGATAGTGTATATACGACACCAATTATAGCTTATAGGATAGTGTATATACGAGCCGCATTGTTACGTGTTACCTAGGTAACAGGTTATATATCATATCTATGGTGCAATTTCCAAGATGTTCATAGAATGTGTTATCTAACACCAAACTTGTAAATAAAATTGTTTATTATCCAGTTCATATTTCTACAACAGTATTTTCCTATTCCCGTGCCGTGCAATATCACACGATATTGCACGGGTAGTTATTGCACGGGTAGTTATTGCACGGGCCCAGAGGCTATATACGCGCGATATCCTAGCAACCAGCGTGCGCTTTAATTAGAACCAGTGCGTTCGAACGGCGAGTTACTCGGGGCTTGGTGAGAAGAGACACGACGCTGTTGTGGTAATGGATAATAAATACTTTATTACACTCGTTAGCGTACATATCGCGGTTATTGCACTCGTGGGCTGCATTTTCACTCGCCTTCGGCTCGTGAAAATACCACGCCCACTCGTGCAATAACTCGCGATATTGCACGCTAACTCGTGTAATAAGGTATATTTATGCTCTAGCAGCTAATTGCTGCCCTCCTTACATGGGACAAGCAGAACATTCAAAATAGGAAACGTTAATGGCAGCACTTCCTTATAAGGAAATGGCCAGCCAATTTGGTGGGTGTGAATATGGTCACCTGGTGTCTGGGGTGGGCAGATGGTCATTGCCATATTTGGATGTTTACGTTTCTCATCCCCCCCCCCCCCCCCCCCCCCCCAACAGACTTACTGGACTGCAGTGATTGTAGCTCAGGTAACTGCTGGAGCACAGACCCTCTCTACTGCCAAACATGTGAGCAAGATTAACAGTTAGCATGAATCGCATGTATCACTTGTGTGCTAATTGTGTACAACATGCTTTGCAGTCAGCAAATGAGAGTCACAAAATTTGGTAGATGTATAGCAGAAAATTTGGCAGTCCGAGACCCCCACTTGCAAGCCTGGGGCCACACACATGGTGTGGTTTCTCAGGGTAGCTACTGTTAATTGGGAGTAAATTAACAGTTAGCAGATGAGAATTATGAATCACACACACACACACACACACATTAGCCCCCAGTCTTCTCCTTGTAAGTTAGGCAGGGTCCTGGGAACATCACTAGTGACTAGTTTGTATTATGACATTTGATGTGTTACAAAGCTCAAGGTATTCATCATACATTACAGTTAGGTCTGAGCAAATCCAAAACATTATTAATTTCATTGTAATGTTTTTGGCTCCGCAGTGACCAAGACCCCCTGCATGTCATGTGGACTGGATCGCTGCTACCAGACAGAGGGAGGGACATTGCAGTGTTGTAACCCCCTGTGTGCAGCTGGGTGTGTGGGGCCCCGCACAAACCAGTGTCATGTAAGTGCGACCAACCACAATGTGTGTGTAACGTGAGGTAGATAGGAGTTTTGTGATCAAGCTTGCAGCACTGCATGCGTCGTTAGCTGGTCATCTACACAGTGCACATGGAACTTCAGATATACTGCATGCATCGTTAGCTGGTCATCTGCACAGTGCACATGGAACTTCAGATATACAAAGGTGTCAGTGATATTAGAGTTCTGCCCTCAACTGCCTGGACATATACCTTTTTCTTGTGTGAGTGTGTGTGTGTGTGTGTGTGTGTGTGTGTGTGTGCATGCGTGCATGGGAGTTTGTATGTGTGTGTATATAGATGCCTTGAATGATATACCATAATAATGGAGGGCTGGAAGAACTGGTGCAACTATGAACCAATCAGCAAGTTCAGATATACATGCAGCACTTCAAATACGGTCATGATATTAGATTTTACCATAAAAGATTTCTTCATGCCTTGATGCCATAATATGGGCTACATTGTGGTAAGCACCATTACAGGCAAGGGTTAGTGCCTTGACAATCACTGTACTCCATTTCAACAGTTGTTTTAAGCACATTTCACTGTTTGTTCCAGTTGAGTAGCCATATTTACCGTATTGACCATCTAATGTGGAGGATGGAATAATGTATTACAGTTGAATAAGGGTGTGTGTGTGTGTGGCAAACTGCCTTGGGCCATAATGGGACATGTACAACCGTTTCAATTGAGTTAGTGCCAAGTGAGTGTGTAGAGGAATCTCATGTATTTGGTGAAGTGCTTAGTCTGACTAATGTTGTGTCTCTATCAAGGTTAACAGTTCTTCCGTGTTTGGACTGGTGGTATGTGCAGGACCATTTTCATTAATGATGTGGCTCGCCCAAACTGTGCCTTGAAATGGTCATTATTTCCTTAACTTGATAGATTGTTTTTGTGTATTAGCATGTGTCAGTCTTGTAATAACATCAACACAGTCAAACAGTCGCTGAACTTCTGGCTAGGCTCACATGTGCTTTGAAGATCCATGAATACCTCTGTATGTCTACAGTACAAGGTCTTGAAAGTTGTTGTGGTGGGAAAAAACATGTTTACAATTTTACAACAGTTGTTTACAGAAACCCGATAAACACATGCTAATACTCACCAAAAACAATTCCCCCCCCCCCTCCAGGCTTGTAATGACTTTGGAAACAACGGCACTTGTGTGACACAGTGTCCCCCGGCTAGGATCTACGACCCAAACTTGTTCCGAGTTGTGCCTAATCCAGATTTTCGTCTGGCTGCCGGAGACCTTTGTGTGCTGGAGTGCCCAGGTGAGCAATGTGATTGGTTAGTTTGCACCCTGGAACCTGATTGGTCAGTTTGTGGTGGTAACTGTGTGGTCAGTTTGCAGCCAGGTGTGGTAACTGTGCAGGGAATGCTCACCTCCTGTTGTAGGACATCATCAGTTAACACTGTTCAACACCATTCATTGTTGGTGTCTCAGTTTAGCACCCTCCATTGGCCTTCTTTCACTGTCACTTGTTTGTCTATTGTGATTATTGATTATGTATTTTCCCCTTCCTCTCCTTTTCTCGCTCTCCCTCCTCTCCCTTCTCATCTTCTTCCTCTCTTCTCCTCTCTTTTACTACACTCCCCCTGACCCTTTATCCTCCTCCTCTCCTCCTCTCCCCCTTCTTCCTCCCTTTCTTCCTCCCTTTCTTCCTCCCTTTCTTCCTCCCCTGCTCTCACCCCCCTCCCTGTCCTCTCCCCCCTCACTCACCCAGTGGGTCTGTTTGAGCTCAGTGGCAACTGTCTACTTCGCTGTCCAGCAAACCATTTTTCAAGAGAGGGACAATGTATCCCCTGTGATGGACCTTGCCCCAGAGGTAGGAGAGTCCTTTCTCAGTTCAATAGCCTAGCAGTTCCTTTTAAGCAGTATTCAATATGCATGGGTGGTTTTTCCCTGCCAATGATTGAAGTGTTCCGCTTCTCCTCATTTCCCTCCCAGAGTGCGAGGGTCTTCCTTCTGGTCAGATCATCAACGAAATGACAATTGGACGGTTCAACAATTGTAATATTGTCACCACGGGTGGACTCTACATCGGAGATGTAACAAACCTTAAGTAGGTAGACATACGTACCAGCTTAAATATACATTACTTCACCTTACCCCCTGCCCCTAATTCTCCCACTCCAGCTCCTCTCTCCTAGAAGTCCTCTCTGGCATTACAGAGATACAAGGTCACCTGCGTATACAGGGTTGGCCAGAACAAACATTTCCCTACCTGCGTAACCTGCGAAGAATAGGACACCCCAATGGCACAACACTTACCCTTCCATGTGGTAGCGTGGACTGTGAGTTCAGTGTTCTTCCTAACCCCCTCCATTTATATCAATAACCCCACACAACATGTATCACGGCTCCCCCCTCCTGTTCTCCTTCTTTTTCCACAAAACAATCGCAATTTAATTATGACAGCAAATTTCTATGAATATCGTTATTTTGAGGTTTCAGATAAATATGACTTTAATAGTGTTTTTTTTATTTTTTCACATGCAGATGAATACAGTTTGGTGTTAGCAGTGAACTCATTACAGCAAATAGACTTTTCCTCTCTGGAGACTATTAGCAATGGAGGAATCATCGTCTTCAACAACTTTGACCTTTGCTACACTGGAAATTTCAGCACGTATCTGGACAATCCATCAGAGCAACAGCAGTGTATTGGTTCCCCTCGCAGAGACGAACAGACATGTAGTGAGTATCTGGCAAGCATTTAACACTATCCAACTAGAACTACTGTAGAACGAAATAGCCTCATTCCTAAGCCTCTCACCATCCAGTTTTTGATCGCATACAGTATGCAAAAATAGAGGGGAAAGGCCTGGGAGAGTTCATCATGTGACTGATGTCAATGTCTACCATTGACAGAGTGGGGGAGGGACCCTGACCAACCCACACACCTATAGGAATGGACAACAGGAGGGAAGGAGAGGGGTGGTGTGGAGGGACGATAAAGCTACAGATACTTGAGTATACGTTTCATAGAACTCTAAACTCTCCAATCATTTCAGTTAATGAGAGCTTCATCTGCCATGAGCAATGTGACTCTGTGACCAGCTGCTGGGGACGGAGTGACACACAGTGTGTAGGCTGTCGTAACTTCCGCTACCTCAGACGCTGCGTGCAGAACTGTTCAGTTGTGTCTCTGCCAGCCAACTCAAGGTGAGGGGAGTTGGGTTCATGTGTGTTGGTGGACTCTGTGTTGTCTGCAGTATATAAGATTTTCCACTTAATGAAGGTCAGATCACTAACAAATCAAGCTACAAGATACGGAGGGCAGTAGCTAGGCTAGGATAAGTGGCTGTATTTGTCGTTTGAGACTATAATGATACTAGGAGTACGCATGCGCATGATGCCTCGCGCCGCGCCGTGCCAGTGTGTATGTGCGCATTCCCAGGTGCTCGAAAAATCGGAGGGAGCGCCTGGTACACACTGTTCGCGCATGCGCGAAGTCACCTTGGTAACCTGCATACTATCCGTTACACTAACCATGCACTAACAAAACAGTCTATTTCAGTTTACCTGCTGATAAGCCATACTGCAGAGTTACATGTATGCTCTCTGCAAGATACATTTGAGGGTTTTTAAAGTCAAAAATGCTATCGCTTTGACAGCAATGGCTTGTATCATGCTCTCGGCTTGTATCATCTCGCTCTGGGCGATCGATGAACTTCAAAGGGAAAGATTACATCATTCACGTGCCACAGTGTTTACCTGGAATGCCCAAACGGGCGAATAATTTTTGCAAGTGAAGAGCTGAGTGTTTGCATCGCCTCCTCATCATCGTTTCGACGGAGCATGGTCAATGGCAGGCATCTTTCACACCGGAGAAATCGACTGACAAACCGAGGTTAGTGTAACGGAGTAGATTTTACGGAAGTTTCCAAGTTCCCAGAAAAAACTTTTCGAGTGCCTGGGAACGTACATTACCTCGACCCGTCAATTGTTTCTGGAAACAAGGGTAGGGTATAGGGTCGGGCAGGGATTTGTTTCCAGAAACGCCAGCAGAAACACGCGTGGGTGTGTACAAGGCGAGGTACAGTTACTACCCTTGATTAGTTGCTGGAACGAGGGTACCCCGTCCTCCATTGTCAAGAAGCACCGTTCTTCCCTGTCCTCGACCTCCATTGTCAGTGCACGTGACGCATGAGTTCCTGAGTGCAAATGAGTGCAAATTGACATTCCTGAGCGTGACCGACACGTACGTATGTACGCACGCATGTACATTGCGAGAATAGATCCCTCATTCAAAGCCTCGCACTAAGGCACTATAATTGTGTTCTCTGAAAGTAGTTGTAGAACGTGGAATTGGGTGATGATATAAACCCTCTGCCAAAACATACACATACACCGCTATTATTGCCCCTCTCACACACACACCTCACAGTGGGCTGTACCAGAATCCTGACTCCCGTGTGTGTGAGCCTTGTGATGCACAGTGTCTGGGAGGGTGTACCGATGGAACGGTGAGACTGCTTGCAGACCAGTCACCCTCACTCCTACACACTCTCACCTACACACCCTTACCATCATCACACCCTCACCCTATCATACTCCACTGCACTGTAGTCATGTGTGGAATGAGTTACTCACACTCCCCCACCCTCACCACTATCACACACCCTCACACAACCCACCCCCTCACCTTCACAGGGTCCAGAGCACTGCAATCAATGTCGCAACTACTACATTGAGGAGATGCTGGGGGCGGGGTCAGCAGTGAGGGTGTGTGTGGAGACCTGTCCGCAGGGCACCTACCTCAACATCACTTCACGTCAGTGTATCCCCTGCCATGAAGCTTGTCAGGGAGGCTGTGCAGGGCCACTCCCTTATGTGAACAGAACCTTCGGGTGTCTGGATTGTGACCGTGTGGAGCTGAACAGAGAGGGGAGACAGGTGAGGGAGGGGGGTGCAATTTGTCTTGTAGCCTTCTTGGGGAAAAAGATTTGGGGAAAAAGATTTTAGCCTAAAACACTCCTCTCTCCTACTCTCCTCTCTCCTCCCCTCTCTCCTCCCCTCTCTTCTTCCCTCCCTCTCTCCTTCCCTCCCTCCCTCTCTCCTCCCCTCTCTCCTTCCCTCCCTCCCTCTCTCCTCCCCTCTCTCCTTCCCTCCCTCCCTCTCTCCTCCCCTCTCTCCTCCCCTCTCTCCTTCCCTCCCTCCCTTTCTCCTCCCCTCTCTCCTTCCCTCCCTCCCTCTCTCCTCCCCTCTCTCCTTCCCCTCCCTCCTCTCCTCCTTCCTTTCCTTCCACTATCTCTGTTGTTCATTCTCCTATTCCAGCACTGAAAGTGTACCATTTAACACTATTTATGACATCATTCCCCTTATAACCGGGCAGGAAAGAGGTGTACCCCTACACTCTTTCCTGCCCGTGTAATGGAGGCAGGGTATGTGAGTAAAAAACAGTGTTTATATACAGTGTACTCTTACTTCTCCCTCCCCACCATTCCGGCACCTCTACTCCCGCAGGTGACCTGTCTGTCCACTGGCTGTCTGCCAGGAACATATTCCTCCACCTCCACTGCTGCAATTGGAGACTTACAATCTGGTTCTGACATCTGTATCCCATGTGACCCACTGTGTGAGGTGTGCACAGGACCTGGTATACAGCAGGGTGAATGCATTTTGTGTCGATATGCTACACATTTAACTGACGGATGTGTGAGGAGCTGTAATGCCACCACAGGTGAGGAGGGTCGTTACTAATCTTGGCTCCAGCTTTTGGCAGGTTGTTATGTTTCTTCCTGAAGGAGAGGAAGGAGAGAGGGAAGGAAGGGGGGGAAGGAGAGAGGGAAGGAAGGGAGGGAAGGACAGAGAGGAAGGAAGGGGGGGAAGGACAGAGGGAAGGAAGGGAGGGAAGGACAGAGAGGAAGGAAGGGGGGGAAGGAGAGAAAGGAGGGGACGGATGTAAGACACTGAGGATGACCGCAAGTAACTAAACTGTCTATTGTGTATGCAGAATTCTTCCAACCGGCCAATCGCTTCTGTTTCCCGTGTTCACCAACCTGTGAGGGTTGTACTGGTTTCTCCCCCAATGACTGTCTGCAGTGTGCCGCCGGCTTCGCACAAGAGTTCAACGATGACAGATCCTCGTGAGTTGTACAAGACAGGCGTGCTGTTGAAGTGATATTTTACATCACTACAGTATACTTTAGCTATAGTTCCATCTCACTCCTGTGCCTTCATCTCTCCTTTGTCCTTCTCCCCTCATCCCTCCCCTCCTCCTCCCTCATCTCTCCCCTCCTCCTCCATTCCTCCCTCCTCCCTCATCCCTCCCTCATCCCTCCCCTCCTCCTCTATCCCTCCTCCTCCCTCATCCCTCCCCTCCACCCTCACCCGTCCTCCCTCCTCCCACTCCCCTCCCCTCACCCACAGGTTCACCTGTCGCGATGGCTGTGGCCTTTCCGACTACATATCAGAGGAGGGTGTGTGTGAGGACTGTCATCCTCTGTGTGAACAGTGTGTGGCACCCGGGCCCAGCAACTGCACCTCCTGCCGAGACTCAAGGTAATGTCAAATACACCTCCTATGGTGTACTAACTGACATACATTCAGTCTATTTGAGCTGACAGTCAGTATTTGAGCCACTCTCCTCCCTTGCTGCTTTTGCCACATGCATGCATACTCCCCTTCCTATGTACTGGTCCACACGTACAGCTTTGTTGCACAAGGTGTTGATACGTAGGTGCAGCAAGCCAGTGGCCATCCGTATATTTGTTGTCATTCTAAACACCTTATGTTAGTAGCTGCAATGTAGCAACAGGCCTTCCCCCTCCGTTTTGGTTTGCAATAAGCAATCAAAAACCTGGAAACGTGGCTAATTCTGCATCTGAAAGCCTGTCTACTATGAGTATGGGGACATGCCAGCTGACATGTTTTGTTGCAAATTGGACTCTTTGTTGCCACACTATGGTGCAAATACTGTCACCTTCCTTAGGCTTTGTTGGTGCTTATTGCTGAGCTATAAACAGTTCTTCTCGTTACCTAGGCAACACTATAAAATGTGATGCTTTATACTGTAATGGAGTTATTAATTAGCAGTCAACGAGGTGAGCAATGGCTGCATTTTAACACATTAGTGTGGCACCAGGTGGCTGCCTTGTGACCTATACTAACCATATCATGATACACGCACCAGATCAGAGGCCGCCTTGAATAATTCCCCTCTTGCCATCCTTCCTCCCCTCTTCCTTCGATTCTCTTTCCTCCCTTCTCCCCTCCTCCCCTCCTCATCTCCTACTCTCCCCCTCTCTCCCTCCTCTCCTCTCCCCCTCTCTCCCTCCTCTCCTCCTCTCTCCCTCCCTTTCTCCTCTCCTCCTCTCCCCCTCTCTCCCTCCTCTCCTCCTCTCCTCCTCTCCTTCTCCTCTTTCCTCCCTTCTCTTTTCTTCCCCTCCCCCCGTCTCTTCCTCCTCTCCTCCCCTCCTCCCTTCCCTCTCTTCCCCAGGTTCCAGGCACCAGTGGAGGTAGAAGGGTCGGGTGGTGGTCTACTGCAACTGATCGAGTGTTTTCCCTGCACCTCAAACCAGCAGCTGGTCAACAGAACATGTATAGATGCTGAGGCTCCACCTGATGAGCGTATAGATGCACAACTCAACCCGTGAGCACGTGTGCTGTGTGATTTTGAGTGTAATGAGTGAGTTCCAACACACAGTACATCCCCACCCCTCTTTGCCTCCTAGGACCACTGTGCTATCAACGTAGTTCGTAGAGTAACAATTTGAACTATGGAGGAAAAGCCGTTGAATCCAAAAATTATCAGTATCATTTTTCTTGCCATGTAGTCACTGCTTTGCATAACTTGGTATTCCAAGCATTAGCCACTTTCAGGCTTTCCTCCTTCCCCCCCTACGCACTTTATCTAGCTGCTCTGGGGGACTTCTTTAACCTATAGCAGAGACAGTACACAATTGTACTCAATAGTGGAATATAATGATATACTTTGTTTATGAAACTGCATTTATTCATAAAATATTGCAAGTCCTTCTCCCCATCTCTTAATTCCCTTTCCACTTTTTCCCTCTCCTTCCTCTCTTTCTTCTCTTTCCCTCTTTCCTCCCTCTCCTTCCTCCTTCCCTTCCTCCTCCCCCTCCTTCCTCCCTCTCCTTCCTCTCTTTCTTCTCCTGGCCTCTTTCCTCCCTCTCCTTCCTCCTTCCCTTCCTCCTCTCTTGATCCTCCCTCTCCCTCACGCAGAGGGCAGATTGCAGGTATCACTATCGGTGGTATTTTCCTGGTGGCGGTGGTGGGTGGAATCATTCTGATGGGAGGTTACCTCTACTACAAGAGCCGCTTCGCACACCCAAAGACTTTTGATGCGGTAAGATTGTTGCTCTAATTATACACAATCAGAAGTAAACTTGAAATTCCCAAATTGTATAATTAGAACGCACTAACAGTAAAATTGAAGATGTAATATTAGAATTGGCCAGCCCTGGAAACTGTCTTATGTTGAGTCTGTAATGACACTACTTTGCTCCGTGTTCGCAATCATTATTGTAGGATATAGCTTTATTATCCTGGCACGCCTCCTTACACCCTCACACCCTCACACTCTCACACCCCAGGAGAGAGATCTATTGGCGAACCCGACATATGGTGACATCTCGGAGCTCATGCGTCTGGAAGAGGTATGACATAACCACCAGACATCATGTCTGAGTATAAATTGTCTGAGTGTAAATCAGGAGATGGGAAGTGGTGACTCCAGGCTCATTCCCAGGCCTTCCTGTGTTTTTATTTTGACGCTTGCAGTCTGAAATTTGCACAGAATTTCATACTGCAAGCGATAAACACATGAAGTAGTTTAAGTTATGCTCCAATCTTGCGCCTCACACTCCCACAGGAAAGGAATAAGCACAAAAATTGATACATCCTTGGTGGTAATCGCTTGCTATGTCTAGTATGAAGGCATGTCTGGCTCCAAGGGGTGGGAGGGTGAGTGGCTCCCATCAGTATCCCTTCGCTGATGACCTGTACACTGAGGAATTTTGCTCCTTGAGTTGATCGTCCTCTCGTGTTGTTAAGCAGCTTATAGTCTAGTCCGCATTCAAATAACATACTAGACTTCGTCATCGAACGCTCCAACAATAGCCAGGACCCTAGACATTTGCAAGATCACCAATACTTGATTTCACTGATAAGAAACTCGCTCAATGGTTTATTGCACACGAGTTTGTAGATGGGCACCGCCCCCCCCCACCCCCACGTCCACCTCGCATCCATCACACGTCATTCATGTGATAAGTGTTCCCAGACCTTCCCCATTTTTTTGCTGCTGTGTATTTAGTCTATCAAGCTAGACCCTCACCCTCCTGGAGGGTGAGAGAGGGTCTAGAGGGTCTAGCTTGATGGACTACTGTGTATTATACTGAATGCAAACCAAAGAACAATTGAAATACGGGAGAAGGCCTGGGAACAAGGCTATCTAGTGTAAGTGTAAACAGTCCTAGTATGGAAGTGACCACCCCTTGGCATTAATCATTTTGCTATGTCTGGAAACAAGGGTGTGTCCTTGTGTGGTATGGCACCGTGTGGCCCTGTGGTCGGGTGGGGAGATGTGGTATGGCACCGTGAGGCGCTGTGGTCGGGTGGGGAGATGTGGGTTGGGTGTGGCCCTGTGGTCGGGTGGGGAGGTGTGGGTTGGGTGGGGAGGTGTGGGTCAGGTGGGGAGATGTGGGTCGGGTGTAGCACTGTGGTCGGGTGGGGAGATGTGGTATGGCACCGTGAGGCGCTGTGGTCGGGTGGGGAGATGTGGGTTGGGTGTGGCCCTGTGGTCGGGTGGGGAGGTGTGGGTTGGGTGGGGAGGTGTGGGTCGGGTGGGGAGGTGTGGGTTGGGGAGATTACACTGTCCACTGCTTGTTATGGTGAGGACAGTTATCTACATAATGCCTTCTTTCGTAAAATGTACTTGCATAAATGTGACCTGCTGAGCAAAAAACGGACACGTCCCGCAAAGATTGAATTCGAGTTTGAGGCAATCTTATTCATATTGATCGTTTTCCAGCCAACCTCAGATTATTACACCAACGTGTACATTTTTTTGTGTACATGTGCATGAATGGTTATTCACACCCACACATGAAAGTGTTATCAGAAGATTTGGTGGGGAATTTGACACATAGTACATACCGTCGAGACAGTTTGTCATGCTTGAATGCACTCACACACACACACACACACACACACACCTTCACACTAGACCCTGCAGCCTCCCAAGGTACCGCCCACCACGGCCCGGTTGATTGTTGCTTCCGAGTCGTCTCTAGAGTTCGGAGATGTACTCGGGTCTGGTGCCTTTGGTACAGTGTATGAGGTGAGTACCCCCTTCACCCCCTCCCACTCACCCCCACATGACACCCCCACCTTACACTCCCTCACTCCCTGTCAGGCTGGCTGGCAGTTAGGGTTGGGGGGTGGGGAGGAGGGAACTTTAACACTTGAGCTAGCAAGTACAAAATGCTCTCCACACAATTCCTTCTCCTCCCCTCCTTCCCCCTCCCCCCACTCCCCCCCTTCTCCCCTCCCTCCCTACTCCCCCTCAGGGATACTGGCAGCCAGAGGATGACTTACATCGTTACCACGTAGCCATCAAGGTGCTCAACGCAGAGGTAGCCTCACCAGAGGCTAGCAAAGAATTACTGCAGGTTCGCCACCACCTAGATACCTCTCCCTCTACTCCCCCCATCCTCTCCTCTCCCTCCCTCCACCCCTCCCTTTCTCCTCCCCCTCCCTCCTCCCTCTCCCTTCTCCTCCCCTCCCTCCTCCCCCCTCCCTTTCTCCTCCCCCTAGCTCCCTTTCTCCCCCCCCTTCTCCTGCCCTCCATATCTCCTCCCCCCCACCCTCCTTCACAATATTTACTCCCTCCCACTCTCCCCTTCCCCCCACTCTCAGGAGGGTATTGTCATGGCAACAATGGACCATGATAATGTGGTGCGACTGTACTGTGTGTGTATGGGGCAGGAGCTGATGTTAGTCTCACAGTTCGTACCTCTCGGCTCCCTCCTCTCCTTCCTCAAGAAGTACAAAGACTCTCTCAATGCACACACCATGCTCAACTTCTCTGTGCAGATTGCAAAGGTAGGTGTGTGTGTGTGTGTGTGTGTGTGTGTGTGTGTGTGTGTGTGTGTGTGTGTGTGTGTGTGTGTGTGTGTGTGTGTGGGTGTGGGTGTTACAGTTCAGTTATCCAAAACCCAAAATATATTCCTACAACTAGTGTCATATATATGCCCACACATGAACCATGGTGGTTGTGTGTTAGTTTCTGGGATACAGTGGACTCCTCAACCACTGCCATCTGTCACTGTCCACACAGTGTATTTGATAGTACGCCTATGTTGACTATGGTGCTATAATCTCCATATATGACTGGTTAGTGTGTGCATTAGTGTAGTGTAGTTGGTGACCACAGAGGAATACCTCATTGTGCTTCTTCTCATGGTGTAGTAGTGGTTGTGTGTTTAGTTTCTGGGATACTAATGCTTCCTCCACCGCTGCCATCTGTGGGAATACCACGCTCATAACCTCACAATGTGTGTGGTTTTGTGTTGATAGTACGCCTGTGTTTATTTTGGAGCTATGAGACATGTATATGTGTGTACGTTGGTATGGCTGTGTTCTGTGTGAGGATTGCTTGGGCATTTGTGTACACACATTCCAACTGTGCTGGTGAAAGTACCCTCAGCCTGCTAGTGTTTCCTCGCCTGGTGTTGTATTTGGTTGTGTGTTGATATGCTAGTAATTGTGCTGTGAGTTATGGTATGGTTGTGTTCAATAGACAGGTTGCTATACATAAACAGGAATGCCATATTCCATACTTGACCAAAGTACATATTTGTATTTGTACAGGTCATCATCAGTAGACTGGTTGCTATACAATTGTAGATTAAATTGGAACGACATCATTCATATGTTTCTTACATTTAACTCGTTCCAAACTTTATTATTAGTATTATGTAATAGCATGATTTGCTGTGCTATTTGGGATTAATAGCACGAGTAAGGCAGGAAGTAATTGCACGAGGCGAAGCCGAGTGCGCATGCAATTTACTGCCTTACTCGTTCTCAGATTCCTCAATACAAAGATAATTTCAATTCATTCTTTAATTTCTCACTTTTCAGTGGAGCATTTACACTTTAATTTCTCACTTTTCAGTGGAGCATTTATACTTTACAGCTACATGTATACGCCACCACTTATGTTACACACACACACACACACACACACACACACACTCACACACACACATACAGGGAATGGCGTATTTGGAGGAGAAGAGGATGATTCATCGTGACCTAGCTGCCCGGAATGTCCTGGTACAGTCTCCACATTGTGTCAAGATCACTGACTTTGGTCTTACTCGTATCATGGAGGTGGGGGAGTCACACTACAAGGCATCGGCGGGGAAGGTGAGAGAGGGGGGACACCCCTGTAATTAACATCAAGTGGGGGGCAACCTTTGCGGTTAACATCAAGTGGGGACAACCCCTGTAATTAACATCAAGTGGGGACAACCCCTGTAATTAACCTCAAGTGGGGACAACCCCTGTAATTAACCTCAAGCGGGGACAACCCCTGTAATTAACATCAAGCGGGGACAACCCCTGTAATTAACATCAAGTGGGGACAACCCCTGTAATTAACATCAAGTGGGGACAACCCCTGTAATTAACCTCAAGCGGAGACAACCCCGGCAATTAACATCAAGTGGGGACAAACCCTGTAATTAACATCAAGCGGGGACAACCCCTGTAATTAACATCAAGCGGGGACAACCCCTGTAATTAACATCAAGCGGGGACAACCCCTGTAATTAACCTCAAGCGGGGACAACCCCTGTAATTAACATCAAGCGGGGACAACCCCTGTAATTAACATCAAGCGGGGACAACCCCTGTAATTAACATCAAGCGGGGACAACCCCTGTAATTAACCTCAAGCGGGGACAACCCCTGTAATTAACATCAAGCGGGGACAACCCCTGTAATTAACATCAAGCGGGGACAACCCCTGTAATTAACCTCAAGCGGGGACAACCCCTGTAATTAACCTCAAGCGGGGACAACCCCTGTAATTAACATCAAGTGGGGACAACCCCTGTAATTAACCTCAAGCGGGGACAACCCCTGTAATTAACATCAAGTGGGGACAACCCCTGTAATTAACCTCAAGCGGGGACAACCCCTGTAATTAACCTCAAGCGGGGACAACCCCTGTAATTAACATCAAGCGGGGACAACCCCTGTAATTAACCTCAAGCGGGACAACCCCTGTAATTAACATCAAGTGGGGACAACCCCTGTAATTAACCTCAAGTGGGGACAACCCCTCTAATTAGTTTCATGAGGGGGAGATGCTTATAATTAAGGTACACCTGACAAACTGCTGTTGTCATGTTCATTAACTTGGAAGTATTCAAAACAGTGCTTTACAACAAATGAAATGATTGCAAAACAATTTATTACTAGACCGTGTAATTGGACTTAACAGAGTAAAGCAAGGCACAATTCACCTTCACATAGAGTCTCTAAATTTCTTGGAAGCCTCATGTTTGGAGCATAAATTAGTTCCTGGGAAAGCAGGTAGTGATGTCATAATACTGTTATGGAGTTAAACAACATGTTTAGAACTTTCACCTTAACCTCAAGTGGGGACAACCCCTCTAATTAGTTTCATGAGGGGGAGATGCTTATAATTAAGGTACACCTGACAAACTGCTGTTGTCGTGTTGTCGTGTTCATTAACTTGGAAGTAAAAATATTCGCTTTACAACGAATGAAATAATTGCAAAACACTATAGACAGTGTAATTACTTAACAGAGTAAAGCAAGGCAGGATTCACCTTCACATAGAGTCTCTAAATTTCTTGGAAGCCTCATTTGTGGAATTGCTTATAGCACAAATTGGTTCCTGGGAAGCAGGTATAATGACTGTTGTGGAGTTAAACAGACATGCTTAGGACTTTCACCTCACGGTGGAATAGAGAGAATCTAGATGTTTTGAGGTGAGATATACGGTCGCTGGGAGTCGAACCCAGCACACCTGGCTTGTGCAACCAGTGGCTCTGCCACTGAGCTATGACAACCGGACAACCACCAGCCCTCACAACCCTCTACATGTATACTGCACAGGTGGGACTGAATGCCTCAGTCGTACACCTGGCAACCACTTTCCTCTATTTCGTTAACAACTGCCATCCACAACTAGGTGGTGGTGGGGAGGGAGGCTGCACACATAAGCAATAAGCTGATGGAAGGCTTTTTCACAAAGTACGTTACGTTCACAGATAAGTAAATACACAAATCAAACTCTGCTGCAATGCCCAAGCTCCAATGGCTCCATTGGTAAGAGCATCTGGCTAGCATTCAGAAAATCAAAGTTCGTACCTCAAGTGGGGACAACCCCTGTAATTAGTTTCATGAGGGGGAGAGCAGTAGGAGAATATGAAGTGGAAGGGATTGAGGAGAGGAAGGAGAGAGGGATGGGGGAGAGAGGAGGCGAAGCCATCGAATATATGATGTTGTTCCTATCCTGACTTTGGATTCATGAGATAGCAGTCCCCATCTCCCAGTCACCCCAGCACAGCTGATGAGGGCTGGTATTGGCTGAAATGTGTCCTGTGCAGTGGATGACTTTGCATAACATCTTGGCCTGCCTTTTTTGAGGTAGATGACAGTGGTTCATTGATTCACACACACACACACACACATACACACACACACACACACACACACACACACACACACACACACACACACACACACACACACACACACACACACACACACACGTTACACACACACACACACACACACACACACACACACACACACACACACACACACACACACACACACACACACACACACCAGGTACCTGTTCGCTGGATGGCTCCGGAAAGTCTTCGTAAAAAGATCTACACGCACAAGTCAGACGTCTGGAGCTATGGTGTCACCGTCTGGGAGATACTGACGTTTGGTGCCAGGCCGTACGGTGGGAAACAAGCAAAGGAGATCTTTATGCTCCTGGAGAGTGGGCACCGACTGGAGCAGCCCCCGACATGCACCATCGAGCTGTACGCCATTCTCTTGGAGTGTGAGTTACTCATCCGTGGCAGTGGTAGTGATATCCCCCTCCTCCCTTTCTCATGTCTGTGTGAACTCTTAATTGGATCGGCAAACATACCGATGAGTAATCGTCTAAGATCAGTTCTTTGCATCACTGGACTCCAGACCGCAAGCATAGTAAAAAATGTGCTTTACATAGACCACATACACAACATGGCTGTTGATGAATTCAGTTCCTGCTACACTGTATACTAACCCCCTCTCCCTCCTCCCTCCCCCCACACTCTCCCTCTCCCTCTCCCCCTCCCTCCCCCTCCTCTCCCCACCCTCTCTCCTCCCTCTCTCCTCCCTCCTCTCTCCTCCCTTCCCCCCTCTCTCCTTGCTCCCCTCTCCCTCCACCCTCTCTCCTCCCTCCACCCTCTCTCCTCCCTCCACCCTCTCTCCTCCCTCCACCCACCACCCTCCCCCTCCTCTCCCCCTCCTCCCTCCCTCCCTCCCCTCCCTCTCTCCCCAGGTTGGCTGACAGAGCCTCAGAGTCGTCCACCATTTGATGAAATTGCGTCACGTCTTGAGGACTTGCTACAAGATCCGCTGCGATACATTCTTACAACTGTGAGTGTGGAGAGGGGCGAAGGGGGGGAGAGGAGGGGGAAAGATGGAGGGGGAGAGGGGGGCGAAGAGGGAGAAGGAGAGGGGAGGGGGAAGAAGAGGGGGAGGAAGAGGGGGAGGAAGAGGGAGAGGGGAGGGGGAGGAAGAGGGAGGAGGAGAGGGAGAGGGGGAAGAAGCTGGAGAAGGAGAGAGAGAGGTTAAGGAAGAGGGAGAGGGAGGGGGGAGGAAGAGGGAGAGGGAGGGGGGAGGAAGAGGGAGGGGGAAGGGGAAGGTGGGCAGAGTGACATATTGTGTGTAAATTATTATCTCACACTTCACACACTTCACACTTCTCACACTTCACACACCTCACACTCACACAGACGGATGGTCTGGTATCGGACTACAGTAACCTTCCGTCCAACATCACAGCCAGTGGAGAGTTTGTGTACGAGAACCCGCTCCTCATGTCTTCCACTCTACAGTCTGCCACCCTCGGCAATACATACGATAATGCTCCACCACATGCAAACTACGACAACGCAAATGTGCTCGCTCAAGAGTCTGACATCATGACTATGGTAAGTGTAGGCGTCTTCCTTCCCTCCTTCTCCCTTCCCTCCCTCTCTCCTCCTCCCTCTCTCTCCTCCCTCTCTCCTCCTCCCTCCTCTCTCCTCCCCCTCTCTCCCTCTCCTTAAGACGTAGGGTGTGCTAATCATTAAATTAGGTTGGGTATGGTATCAATATTTGGTCATCTTTACAGATTTGCTCACTCATATACAACGTGCGTGGTAAACAGATTTCTGTACGTAGTGTTGTAGCACACATCTGGTACACTCTTCTCCCTTGTTCTCACCTTCCCTTTCTTCCCTTCCTCCTCCTCCTCCACAACACACACACACACTCACAGGTTGAGACAGCAGAGAGAGAGGCGGCAGCCAAGTCAGAACCACGTAGAGCCAGTGACTACGAGGAACCATTCTCACCTGTTGCCAAAGAGCGACGCTACGTATCCGGCCCGATTGTCCCTCCGGCTGTGACTGAGAACGAAGAACCTCACGACTACAACTATATTGACGAAGAAGAGGAGAAGAAAGGGACAAAGGAGCCGGTAGGTCTAGCAAGCTCACATAAGGGGAGGGGGGAGGAGGAGGAGGAGGAGGGGGGGGGGGGGGGGGGGGGAATTTGTACGGTGAGTATGAGATTAGTGAGAAGCCAATAGCCTCGTTCCCAGGCCTTCCCACCATCCAGTTTTTCAGTATGCGCAAATGGAGGGGGGAAGGCCTGGTCCATTTTATCACATGAATGACGTCAGAGAGGGGGGGAGGAGGGAGGGTCCCTGATCAAAACAACGAGAGGGCTTTTCTTGTGGTTTCTTTCCCAAGAGTTTCAAATGTTCGTAAAGCAAAAAAAACGTACCACTGCTGGTTCAAAACTAACAATCTGTGTGTGAAAAGCGTTCTTTTGATAAAATGGACCAGGCCTCCCCCCACTGTTTTTGCATACTGCAAGCGATCAAAAACTGGACAGTGGGAAGGCCTGGGAACGAGGCTAAGAATTGAAGCCAGTAGTTGCTTTGAATCAAATGCATGGCTCCTGGCTGGAGCTACCACTGAGCTATGACCGCCAGCACAAGTGTCAAACGCATGGCTCCTGGCTGGAGCTACCACTGAGCTATGACCGCCAGCACAAGCGCATGGCTCCTGGCTGGAGCTACCACTGAGCTATGACCGCCAGCACAAGCGCATGGCTCCTGGCTGGAGCTACCACTGAGCTATGACCGCCAGCACAAGTGCATGGCTCCTGGCTGGAGCTACCACTGAGCTATGACCGCCAGCACAAGCGCATGGCTCCTGGCTGGAGCTACCACTGAGCTATGACCGCCAGCACAAGTGTCAAACGCATGGCTCCTGGCTGGAGCTACCACTGAGCTATGACCGCCAGCACAAGCGCATGGCTCCTGGCTGGAGCTACCACTGAGCTATGACCGCCAGCACAAGCGCATGGCTCCTGGCTGGAGCTACCACTGAGCTATGACCGCCAGCACAAGCGCATGGCTCCTGGCTGGAGCTACCACTGAGCTATGACCGCCAGCACAAGTGCATGGCTCCTGGCTGGAGCTACCACTGAGCTATGACCGCCAGCACAAGTGCATGGCTCCTGGCTGGAGCTACCACTGAGCTATGACCGCCAGCACAAGCGCATGGCTCCTGGCTGGAGCTACCACTGAGCTATGACCGCCAGCACAAGCGCATGGCTCCTGGCTGGAGCTACCACTGAGCTATGACCGCCAGCACAAGTGCATGGCTCCTGGCTGGAGCTACCACTGAGCTATGACCGCCAGCACAAGTGCATGGCTCCTGGCTGGAGCTACCACTGAGCTATGACCGCCAGCACAAGTGTCAAACGCATGGCTCCTGGCTGGAGCTACCACTGAGCTATGACCGCCAGCACAAGCGCATGGCTCCTGGCTGGAGCTACCACTGAGCTATGACTGCCAGCACAAGCGCATGGCTCCTGGCTGGAGCTACCACTGAGCTATGACCGCCAGCACAAGCGCATGGCTCCTGGCTGGAGCTACCACTGAGCTATGACCGCCAGCACAAGTGCATGGCTCCTGGCTGGAGCTACCACTGAGCTATGACCGCCAGCACAAGTGCATGGCTCCTGGCTGGAGCTACCACTGAGCTATGACCGCCAGCACAAGCGCATGGCTCCTGGCTGGAGCTACCACTGAGCTATGACCGCCAGCACAAGCGCATGGCTCCTGGCTGGAGCTACCACTGAGCTATGACCGCCAGCACAAGTGTCCATACATATTGCAGTCATGCAAACACACACCCATATGCTCACGCATTCACACACACACACACATGCACACACATTTTTATATATTTATGTTCATGCCCCCTCACCTCCTTTCTCCACATACACTCACACTCACACACACACACACACACACTCACACACACACACACACACACTCACACACACACACACACACACACACTCACATACACTCACACTCCCCACTACACACACACACACACACTCACACACACTCACACTCCACATGCAGGCTGATAATGACTACAACTATATTGATGAAGATGTCATGCTGGCTCAAACCACTGGACAACAGGTACTAGGAGGGAGGAAGGGGGGAGGGGAGGGGAGATGGGAGGGGAGGGGAGGGATGGAGGTGAGGGATGGAGGTGAGGGAGGAGGGGGGAAGGGGAGGGATGGAAGGGAAGAGGGATGGAGGTGAGGGAGGAGGGGGAAGGAGGGTGAAGGGAGTCAAGGGAAGATGGAGGGAAGGAAGAAGGGGAGGGAGGAGCAAGAATGAAGTCTATAGCACTTACTGTATGTAGACACTCCCCCACACACACATGTTCACATGGACTTGAAAACTTCTATTCTTCTCCCATTACAGGACAATCGACTTGAAGATGGCCCTCATGAGTATGAGTACATGGACGACAAGGACATGCCAAAGTCTTCAGTCCCTCCCCCTACCAACGTCGATGAATACCAGACGATCCCCGACGACTTCTCGGCTCCTCCCCCTCCCACTAACATGGTAGCACCCGACGAATACCAGACAATCCCCGACGACTTCTCCGTCCCTCCTCCCTCAAAAGGAAAATCCTCGGATATATATGCATACGATGACCCCAGTGACATCCTGACAAACACACAGAGGCCGGAGAGCGGGTACGAGGTCCCAGTGGATGCAAAGATCAAGGCGAGAACTATTGCTAGTCCTATTCAGTATCCCCCAGTCATTACTGAGTATGAGACGCCCATCGATGCTATGAAGACCTTGTGAACACATTCCTTCATTGTCCCGTGTTTGTCATGCGACATTTTATCTCATAAATTTTCAGTCCAAATGACTGTTATTTTGGTTTAGTCATGTCTCCCAGTGTACAATGTACCACTTCTGTATTATGCATATGTGCACAAGATAACATTACACTATAGGACGTGCTGTATCATTCATGTGTGCACAAGATAGCATTACACTATATATAGGACGTGCTGTATCATTCATGTGTGCACAAGATAACATTACACTATAGGACGTGCTGTATCATTCATGTGTGCACAAGATAGCATTACACTATATATAGGACGTGCTGTATCATTCATGTCTTTTAAGACATTTTATTGTAAGTTTTTGCATGACAAAATGTTCTCATGGTTACATAATTGTTTGAAGAATGAGAAATTGTATATACCTGTTACCATGGTAACACATAAAATGATATCTCTTGTGTTGCATAACATGCATTTTGTAAAATGTTCTCATGTGGAGAACTTGGAAACACGCAGGCTCATAATCTCTCTCGTGTTGTGTGATAGCTAGCTATTTGGATATTAGGATAGGGTATAATCAGTGTCAGGCGAGGCACGGTAACACAAAAAATGTCGCTTGTGTTACATAATATAGCTATTAGGATAAGGTATGATATGTATTTTGCATGACAAAATGTTCTCATGGTTACACATGGAGAATTAACTTGGAAACACAAGAAATTGTGCCATAGATGTATAACCTGTTACCTAGGTAACAGGTTATACATCTATGGCAACATGAGAGAGATTATGAGCCGTGTTACCTAGGTAACACGGCTCATAATCTCTCTCATGTTGCATAATAAAATAATAGTTATTAGGATAGGGTATAACAGGCATACACCGACTGTAAGACATTTTATTGTATATGTTTAAAGTACATAGCTTGCATGATATGTTCCCATGGTTACATACACTTTGTAAAGAACTTGGAAACATGAGAAATTGTGCCATATGAGTCGAAATATGGCCCCCATTGTTATGTGTGCCTGCCTTGTATATACCTCCTGCCCATGGCCAGCTTCTCACACCCTCAGCTGCAGCTTAATTTCATTGTGTGAAAGACTAGGAACCAGACTAAATCATTTTTCCGCACACTGTTTCAGCTACCAAGTTGCCTTGTTCCTGGCACCTGGCAACTTGGACCCATTCACCATTTCCTGCAGTGTATCAATATCCACAAGCAGTCGATACAACCATGAGTAGATACATGATAAACATGTCCACAAAATTTGTCAAGATGAAATATGTCAATGAACTTCACATAATTATACAAACATGCACTAGCAAGAGTGAGGCTCACTTTTGAGCTGTATATATGATTATGCTAGCCTCGTTCCCAGATTTTATCTCGAACCAAGTTTTCTCCACAGTTGCAAGATAAAATCTGGGAGTGGCCTGGGAACGAGGCTAGCATCAGCCAATGATACAATACAGAAGTGATTGTACATGAAGTCACATAACAGAAAACTGGGAACGTACAACTGAAATCATAAAATGTGTTACATCATGTTTCACGGAACCCTTTTACGATGCTCTTCAGCTCATATAGTGGTGATACATAATGATCATCTCTACACACAGTGAGTGACTGTACGTACAACACGATACAGTTATGACATCTTCCGAGGAACACTGTATGCCGCTCTGGAGCTCATCTGCATAGCCCTTCCTCGCCCTCCACCAGACAACGGTGTTCGGAACTGTGAGCCGGGCGTACCCAGCCCAATCATTCTGTGAGGGGGGGCACTCTCAACCCTTCTTCCTCCTCCTCCTCCTGCTAAAAAACATAAGTATGCTGAATGCAAACCAAGGAACCAAAAAATAGGGGAGGCCTGGGAACGACGCTAAAGCAAATGTTATACTCTGATAGCCTGTTCTCAGGCCACCTCCCTCCCCGTTGCTTGCAGTACACTGCAAGTGATAAAGGCTCAGAAATGAGGCTAATACATGCAAGAGCGCATAAGAACGAGTGGCTTGAGTAAGAGCGTGTAACTCCAATAGAAGCCTGTAGTCCAGTCAAAATTATTGAACTCTACTAAAAATGGAACACCCGGTCACGTGCTTGTCTATGTAGCATGCCCAGTTGTATGTGTTACTATTTTTAGTACTAGTGGTAAATTCTGACCAGCTTTAAATTTTACGGAGTTACACGCTCTTACTCTAGCCACCTGTTTTTATGCGCTCTAGCTTGTAGGCCACCTTTGACAGTCTGCAGCACACCTACACACACACACCTCTTCTCTCCAGTGGTGTTCCTGCCATTCTCTGTTTCGACTGCAGTCCTGTCGGCATAAGACGGTGAGGCAGTCTGACCCCTGGGATATAGGGACCTGGAGGCTGTGAGGGAGTGCCTGTAGTGATGTGGTGAGGGTGTGAGGGAGTGCCTGTAGTGATGCGGTGAGGGTGTGAGGGAGTGCCTGTAGTGATGCGGTGAGGGTGTGAGGGAGTGCCCGTAGTGATGCGGTGAGGATGTGAGGGAGTGCCTGTAGTGATGCGGTGAGGGTGTGAGGGAGTGCCCGTAGTGATGCGGTGAGGATGTGAGTGAGTGCCCGTAGTGATGCGGTGAGGGTGTGAGGGAGTACCCATAGTGATGTGGTGAGGGTGTGAAGGTGTGGCTGTCGTGATGGAGTGAGGGTGTGTGGTGCTATCCGGGTCTACATCCATGGGAATCTCTCCTCCCCTCGCCGCCTTCACTCTTGCCAGAAGCTGTCGACGAGCTACCACATACCTCTCCAGCTGTGCTCCCTTCTGCATCGACTGTGCAACCTTGGCATCCACCTCCTTCTTTCTCTCTGCAGAAGCTTTTCTGATGAGGAGCAAGCGGAGCTTACGATGCCGGATCACACGGCTCTCCCTGGAATGAAGGATAATAGGGTATATATATACATGTAGATAGACATCAGAAAACAATCGTCAATGGAGTGGTCTCGTTCCCAGGCTCCTGGCTACAATGGTCATAGATTATGAACAATCTAGAACAGTTGTGTGTTGAGTAGGGCTAGGATTATTAATGATGGCTTGAGGGATAAGTATGAAGGTGTGTGTGTACAGGGGGGAGGAGAATAGTCTCGCGAGACTAGGAGGAGAATGGGGGGGGGGGGGGGGGGGGAAGGGTGGGTAGGAGGGAGGAGGGAGTGGGGAAGGTGGAGAAGGAGGGAGGGGGAGGGGGAAGGAGGGGGGGAAGGAGGGGGGGGGAAGGAGGGGGGGGGGAAGGAGGGAGGGGGAGAAGGAGGGAAGGGGGGGGGGAAGGGGGGGGGGGGGGGGGGGGGGGGTTACATGTGGCTCTTCTGGAACTCTGCTGCCTGCAGCATCTTCTGGAGTATGGGGATGGGGTCAGTGAAATAGAGCAAAACTTCTTTCGGCATCTGCTGGGGTGCACCCAGCTTTACCACGCCGTAGGTCGCAGAACACTCTGGACAAGCCTCTCTTCTCTCCTTCCAGCAAAGCCCGCACACAAAGTGTCCACAGCTGGTAAGATGGAAGCTTCTGCCATTCGGAGGGTGAGGACGGCTCCCACATCCGCTGCACAATACAGCCCACTCCATTGGTATATAGCCAGACGCTCCAAGGCTCGGTACAAGGAGACAGGTGCAGTCGGAATTGCCAAAGCTGAAAGAAGTCAGTAGACCCAGACGTGGACAGCTGCAAATTGCGCGCATGCGCGCAAGTGTGCCAGTGGTTACCCATCCCAAGCACTATGCCTATGGGTGAACGGGCAAGAGTGGTAACGAGTGCTGGTACCCTTGTCGTCCGTCTGCGTTGAAGCTGGTAAAATCAAGGGAACCGCTTCTAACGGCGACCAAGTGGCCAGACGAAAGAGGTGGCAGCTCTGGATAAGATGTGACAATGGAGGTGGCAGCTCTAGCAACAAGTTTTTAGAACACCAAGACAGAGTGTGAAATAAGACTCTGACCAGGTGTATCAATTCCAGGAAGTGGGCGGAGCCATTGACAAAGACCCCTTCAGTCTGCATTATTATATTAACTGTTCTGTGTGTTCCCCTTCCTTGTTGGACAGAATGAGTGGCCAATGGATCACCTTTTACGTATGTGGTCCAGGGTGATGGCGGATGCAATGCTGTCTTGTCTGTGGTGGCCATGCCACAGTTCATATTTCCATTCATCAGATCCTCTGTTTTCCTCTTGACGTGACAGCCCCAGAGTGCAGACTGTTTTCCTCTTGACGTGACAGCCCCAGAGTGTCAGACTGTTTTCCTCTTGACGTGACAGCCCCAGAGTGCAGACTGTTTTCCTCTTGACGTGACAGCCCCAGAGTGCAGACTGTTACTAATAATATGTGTCTACATGTATACTGGTTTGCTGTTGTATTCTGTCTGCTCATACTGGGTGTTACAGATGAATGAACTTTGAACTTTGAACTGGAAAGGGCCATTGGCCGGCCCAGACTATGGGATCTTGCGCTGGATCATGGCCCAAAGTGCATTGATGGCCTCAGAAACTTGGTGAGAGTGATTACGTTTCCACCCCATGCTTTGTCTGCATGCCCCCTGGGTGAGGAGGAGGACATTACAAGAGACTCTCTCCTATAGCTTTCTCACGTTCTCACCACTCATTCACTCGCCCCTATAATAGCAACAAACTCTTATCATTACTCTTATCAGTCTCTGACTGTTTAATTACTTGTGTTCTTTGGCTAATTTATTCTGAACTGTACCCTGTATGCCCACTGGGCCTTTGCAATGAACCTTTGACCTTTGACCTTTGACACTCAAAGTTCAGCGCCCGACAAGTGCGCACTTTTACCAATTGCCAAGTGGCTGTACATGCTACTTACATGGAGCCTTAGTAACTATATTAAAAGGAATAGTATTTTGTAAGAAAGGGGGTAAGTCTATGAGACCTGGTGGAAGGTTGCTTAAAAAAAATCGTCAAACTGTAAACAGTCAAGGTTATTATAATTTTGTAAGCCTAACAGCATGGAGGGTGGGATGATGGAATTAATCTAGCATTTTTCATGCTATTGTTTGAGCATTCACATAGCAAAAAGGTTTGACTCAAGAAATGTCCTGTTCTCATGAGCCTTTTTGTAACATGAATGCTCAAACAGCGCCAGCTATCAGTGGTATGCCCTACAGCCCTACCTGGAGCATGATGGGGAATTGACACATTCTAATGGAACAAGCCCCCATACCTGGGCCACAAACCTGCATACCATCCCCTTACAAATATCCCATATCCCCTTGTCGTGCACAGTGTGTGACAGTAGCCCCGTTCCCAGGCTCTCCCCTCGTCCCGACAAAAAATAAAACGGAATTCACAAAGAAATTTGCCAAGACATATAACGTGACGGAAAAGAATGTGTATGTGATTTGAGTGGATTGTGACAATCCTGACTAAGTACCAACCCCTTATTGGGATGGCAAATCTCCCTCGATCCTTTCTCCAACATCCGCCCCATGCAGGTATGCAAGGTGGGGCATACCACTGATAGGCACATTAGTCCTATGTCACACCATTTGCATACATACAATGAGCCTGTACGAAACATCATGCCACTCACTAGTGCATGCAGCTTGACAGTTGGTGAAGACTGTTTTCCTCAAGTCAATAATATTAGAATCCAAATAATAGAAAACTATAATTGCCAGACACGTATAAAAGTATATCACACACACAGTGTAGTTAGATCTGCTGTACACATGATGCATTACACAACCTCATAACAATAATTATACCACGACCAACATGATGACGACTGATATAGTGCAGTGTGGGGGCTGGAGAGGGGAGAGGGGACAATAAATAGAGTTCATTAATTCACACACACGTCTCTGTATGACTGAGACTTGGGCTGGCATGAATGGCCTGGGCGCTGCTGGGTCGTTTGACGAGGTCTGATTCTGATCTTTGGCGGTCGTACTCTCGTTGTGAGTGAATACGAGTGAGCTGTGAATATTGCTGGATGGAATTCTGAAGTGAGAGTGGAAGGGAAGATG
>OX422185.1:235000-272500 GCA_949130485.1 Agelas oroides
TGGCCTTACATCTAGTGTTTGTTGTACAATGTGTTGAGTCAGAGAGAGGAGAGGTAATTTTGACCAGCTAGATGGCTTCAGCTTTCTGGTGGCTTGCTTGTTGTAAGTGAAAACCACTGCCTGCTGTCTGTTGCATATTCAGTGACTGCTGCAATACAGTATTGCCGATCACTTGACAGCTTCACAAGCTATAGGTGGTCAAATGCACAATTAACCAAGAGGTGGCGGCTATACAGCGGACCATTTGTAGTTCCTTTTATCTCAATGTGGCACGTTCTTGCTTGTATTTCACAACTGCAGACCCCACCCAACTTCTGCCGTTTGGAAGTGAAGCCACGCCCCATGAAATATGACATAATACAGGAGCTTATGAGAAGGTGGCAGTCACTCACTGGACATCAAACCTATAATTGAAATCGAAGATTATTCCAACGCGTATTTCGATTGCATCGCTGCGTTTGAAGCGCCGTACCGCTGAACTATCTATTGTTAAGGGTGGGGCTCATACGTGCTTGGTAGATGCGTGAACAACTAAAGAGTTTACCAAGCGCATATGAGCCCCGCCCTTAACGGAAGTTCAGCAATACCATGCTTCGAACGCGGCGATGCGATCGAAATACGAGGGAGAATAATCTTTTGATTTCTACACGGGTCACAGACTCCAAACCTAGTTGTGTCTATCACACAACTAACAATCCACTGGACAATCACTTTATATTGCTTACATGCAAGTGGCCATTTCCTGCTGAAGTCATGTTAAACAAACTGTGCTGGAAAATTCACAAGCTCTTCACAAGCCACATGAATACAATGATGGTTAATTAGAGTGAGAGTGTGAGTGGCCATTTCCTGCTGACGTATACACAGTTCACCCCATAGTGTTCATAATACCACAGACTGGGCGTGTGAGAGAGCTTATAGCTCATATATCGCCTGTGACTTTGATGGTATATGGCTTATTATAGCACTTCCTGCCCAGTGTCACACACATGCACGCAACTATAGTGGTCTTTCCATTATAAATAATTCTAGGCAGCTGGGTGGACATGTATAGATGCTACCAGAATGAACCAAGTCGCAATGAGCAGGTTTACGATGACGGCAAATGAAGTATTGAAAGTGTGCCTTTTGTGAGCCAGCAGCTTCTCCTTGCTCAAAACTCATAAGCTCACATGTGATTTTGCCACTTCTCATAGTTTTGTATCCACAATTCACACAAACACAGTCGCAATAAGTGTGCACGATTTTCAATGAAGGTGCACTCACTTTACCACTTCATATGCTTATTCCCGGTTTTGTCCACTTCTCTTGGAATGTCATCAGAGGACATTAACTGTTGGCTGTTGGCTACAATGTGACATCTCTCCTTCACTTATCATACTTTGTATCCACAATTCACACAAACAAATTGTTTCCCACTAAAAACAATTCTAGGCAGGTGTATGGACATACATGAATGAACTCAAGTCTCGATAAGCACACTAGGGGCCCGATAAGCACACTAGGGGCCCGATAAGCACTCTAGGGGCCCGATAAGCACACTAGGGGCCCGATAAGCACTCTAGGGGCCCGATAAGCACACTAGGGGCCCGATAAGCACACTAGGGGCCCGATAAGCACTCTAGGGGCCCGATAAGCACACTAGGGGCCCGATAAGCACTCTAGGGGCCCGATAAGCACTATAGGGGCCCGATAAGCACACTAGGGGCCCGATAAGCACACTAGGGGCCCGATAAGCACACTAGGGGCCCGATAAGCACACTAGGGGCCCGATAAGCACTCTAGGGGCCCGATAAGCACACTAGGGGCCCGATAAGCACACTAGGGGCCCGATAAGCACTCTAGGGGCCCGATAAGCACTCTAGGGGCCCGATAAGCACTCTAGGGGCCCGATAAGCACTCTAGGGGCCCGATAAGCACTCTAGGGGTCCGATAAGCACTCTAGGGGCCCGATAAGCACTCTAGGGGCCCGATAAGCACACTAGGGGCCCGATAAGCACTCTAGGGGCCCGATAAGCACTCTAGGGGCCCGATAAGCACACTAGGGGCCCGATAAGCACTCTAGGGGCCCGATAAGCACACTAGGGGCCCGATAAGCACTCTAGGGGCCCGATAAGCACACTAGGGGCCCGATAAGCACTCTAGGGGCCCGATAAGCACACTAGGGGCCCGATAAGCACTCTAGGGGCCCGATAAGCACACTAGGGGCCCGATAAGCACTCTAGGGGCCCGACAAACGCAAAGCAGTGTTTTTCCTTGACTCACTTAGCACTGAACCAGCAAAGGTACATAAACACCATGCAGACCCTTCTGCTCCCCTTTCTAGCCCCGCCCATACAGGAAAGATCTGGGTCCTACACTATACAAGCTCATGTTGTCCACAGCTAGAGCACTTCTTGTACCCACAATTCTTGCTCTTGGAATGTCGTCAGAGCACACGAGTAGTTGGCTACAATGTGACATATCACGTCCTCTCTCCTCCGGGGACTGATATGGGTTATAACTCAAGTAAAGGCTATCCTATAGAGGCATATAAACTGGATGACAAGCAGCCTAAATATTTTGGTTTAGAAGATCCAATCCACCCTCGGCCCACCCAAAATATCACACATACACATTACGCTAATGGACTGAGATCATATCATGTCCTTTCACAACTAAATGGGACAGTCACTTAGCAACCAAATGGGACAGTCATTTAGCAACCAAATGGGACAGTTGTATGTGCTTGGTGAGCAGGATTTAGGGAGTTACTACGCGCCCACACAGAGGTAGCTAGTGATTGCAGATTGCAGATAACTTAGCGCAGCCTAGCATTACGGTTCACGGTCAAAATAGACAAAATAAGTTTAGCGGCCAAAACTGCTGCAGCCACTGTGTGTATCCACTATGGCTCATGTATCCATAAAGTGTGTATGAGGTAATTTCTACCCTGTCACTAAGAACTGAAATGGTGGAGGGGGGGGGTGCCTGTAGGTTGCTAGGGGTAACAACAATACCATTATTCATCCTTTGCCTCATTCATCATCTTTGAAATGCAACTAGCAATTGTGATTTGTCCATTATATTCATGAGGTGCTGATTGACAGTGTATAAGTATATTCATGACAGCAGCTGTAACCTGATGCAGCCAATACCAGTAGGTGTGGCCTAGTGTACATTGACATCTTACATGTGTTAATGATTGCATTCCAGAGCCGCCAACTGTACAAAACACGAGCTGACATAATAGCCTCGTTCCCAGGCCGTTCCCAGCTCCAGTTTTGATCGCTTGCAGTATAGAAACGGAGGGGAAGGCCTGGGAGAAAGAGTCACGTGCGTGACGTCAGGTAGACGTGAGGGTAGACGTGAGGGGGGGCGGTGCCCGATGAGGTAACTCACAAACTTTGCGTTGATCAGCCTCGAGTCTACCAAACAACGAGCTGTATTGACGCTGTATTTCGAATGTTACAGTCTCAAGTTCTTGGACAAGATATTACAGGAAGGACCTCGAGATTCTTCGTCGGGCACCGCCCCCCCTCACGTCTACCCTCACGTCTACCTGACGTCACGCATGTGACTCTTTCTCCCAGGCCTTCCCCTCCGTTTTTATACTGCAAGCGATCAAAACTGGAGCTGGGAACGGCCTGGGAACGAGGCTACTGACATAACATGGCTACTGAAACTCCGTGCTAAGGTATGTTGGCATTCGGCAGTAATGTGTGTGAGTGTGCTGGGGATGAGTGTGAGGGAGGGGGGTGAGGGTGTGAGGGAGGGATGCTTACCAATAGAGGCTTGTGATATACCATCATCTCTCAGAAACACACTGTCTCGCTGCATGTGAATGTGTGAGGGTGTGAGGGTGAAGTGTGGAGAAGGGGTTCATCATATTGTTAAATTAAAGTATTACACATCCACACACACTGGCACGGTCCCATCCCTATATGGTATGTATGTTATCAATAACTATATGCAAAAGATTCCCCCTCCCCCCCCTCCAAAGTGCACGCATGCACACACGCACTCACGCACGTACACACACACACACACCTCAGATGAGAATCCAGAGTCTACAGGCCGTCTTCTTGGTTTCCGAGGTAACGTTGCAAAGTGGTTAGCAACACTGCCACTGGAGAGAAATAAAGTGTGAGAACATTTGAGTTTTACAAGAGTGTTTAGGCTGTAGTGTGAAGGTAGCTCTGCTATGCCCCAGCTTGTTGATTGCATTATGCAACCAAAAATATGAGAGAAAGGAGGTTCGTGTGCAGGAAAAGGTAGCCTCGTTCCCAGGCTCTCGTCGAGGCAAGGGGAGAACCTTAGTGGCTTATTAAAAATGTTCTCAGTTTGTGTCAAGGAACTGGAATCTATACAAGTGTGCTTAGGGTGTAGTTACGTGGTAGCCTCCCCCTTTGCCCTAGCTTAGGGTGTAGTTACGTGGTAGCCTCCCCCTTTGCCCTAGCTTAGGGTGTAGTTACGTGGTAGCCTCCTCCCCCTTTGCCCTAGCTTAGGGTGTAGTTAGTGGTAGCCTCCTCCCCCTTTGCCCTAGCTTAGGGTGTAGTTACGTGGTAGCCTCCCCCTTTGCCCTAGCTTAGGGTGTAGTTACGTGGTAGCCTCCCCCTTTGCCCTAGCTTAGGGTGTAGTTACGTGGTAGCCTCCTCCCCCTTTGCCCTAGCTTAGGGTGTAGTTACGTGGTAGCCTCCCCCTTTGCCCTAGCTTAGGGTGTAGTTACGTGGTAGCCTCCCCCTTTGCCCTAGCTTAGGGTGTAGTTACGTGGTAGCCTCCCCCTTTGCCCTAGCTTAGGGTGTAGTTACGTGGTAGCCTCCCCCTTTGCCCTAGCTTAGGGTGTAGTTACGTGGTAGCCTCCCCCTTTGCCCTAGCTTAGGGTGTAGTTACGTGGTAGCCTCCCCCTTTGCCCTAGCTTAGGGTGTAGTTACGTGGTAGCCTCCCCCTTTGCCCTAGCTTAGGGTGTAGTTACGTGGTAGCCTCCCCCTTTGCCCTAGCTTAGGGTGTAGTTACGTGGTAGCCTCCTCCCCCTTTGCCCTAGCTTAGGGTGTAGTTACGTGGTAGCCTCCTCCTTTGCCCTAGCTTAGGGTGTAGTTACGTGGTAGCCTCCTCCCCCTTTGCCCTAGCTTAGGGTGTAGTTACGTGGTAGCCTCCTCCTTTGCCCTAGCTTAGGGTGTAGTTACGTGGTAGCCTCCCCCTTTGCCCTAGCTTAGGGTGTAGTTACGTGGTAGCCTCCTCCCCCTTTGCCCTAGCTTAGGGTGTAGTTACGTGGTAGCCTCCCCCTTTGCCCTAGCTTAGGGTGTAGTTACGTGGTAGCCTCCCCCTTTGCCCTAGCTTAGGGTGTAGTTACGTGGTAGCCTCCTCCCCCTTTGCCCTAGCTTAGGGTGTAGTTACGTGGTAGCCTCCCCCTTTGCCCTAGCTTAGGGTGTAGTTACGTGGTAGCCTCCCCCTTTGCCCTAGCTTAGGGTGTAGTTACGTGGTAGCCTCCTCCTTTGCCCTAGCTTAGGGTGTAGTTACGTGGTAGCCTCCTCCCCCTTTGCCCTAGCTTAGGGTGTAGTTACGTGGTAGCCTCCCCCTTTGCCCTAGCTTAGGGTGTAGTTACGTGGTAGCCTCCCCCTTTGCCCTAGCTTAGGGTGTAGTTACGTGGTAGCCTCCTCCTTTGCCCTAGCTTAGGGTGTAGTTACGTGGTAGCCTCCCCCTTTGCCCTAGCTTAGGGTGTAGTTACGTGGTAGCCTCCCCCTTTGCCCTAGCTTAGGGTGTAGTTGCGTGGTAGCCTCCCCCTTTGCCCTAGCTTAGGGTGTAGTTACGTGGTAGCCTCCCCCTTTGCCCTAGCTTAGGGTGTAGTTACGTGGTAGCCTCCCCCTTTGCCCTAGCTTAGGGTGTAGTTACGTGGTAGCCTCCCCCTTTGCCCTTGTTGATTGTATTATGAGTCTAATGTGTTTGAGTACACAAATCATCTCCTGTGTCCAGAACCAACAAGAGGAAAGAGACAGAGTGAGGGGCTTGCGAAGTGCCTCAAAAATGCTCTCAGAGAATCAGGAAGAGAGAAAGGAGGTTCGTGTGTAGCCTCGTTCCCAGGCTCTCGTCGAGGCAAGGGGAGAACCTGGGAACGAGGCTAAGGAAAAGGTTTGTTGGGGACTGAAGAAGTGCCTTATTAAAAATGCTCTCAAATTGATTTGTGTCAAAGAATCATAGTCTCATTCGTAAGTTTTCAGTGATTCTGCAAGTCACAAGATTTGTGTCATTAGACGTACTCTCTCCTTTGCTCAAGCCAAGAAACCCGTGTTTGATTCCAACAGAAGGAAAGAGTTTGTTTACACAGCCTGAGAAGTACTTTGACCTATCACCAGATCCAGCCAGGAAGCTTCCCAAAGTGATCATACACAATCAGAACTGAATGCCATAATATAACATAACTTTTTGTTCCGAAACACGGATTGTGGCATGTGTGGTCTGAATCCTTTTCTCTGCTCAAGCCAAAAAACCTGGGTTTGATTCCAACAGAAGGAAAGAAAAAGGTCCCCGAAAATGTTTGTTTAAGTCAAGGAACCAGAAACTTATAGCATAACTTTGAGCTGAAACATGTAAACCACAATATTGTGGCCTGTGTCATGAGACTCCTCTGCTCAAGTTCAAGGGACCCTGGGTTCGATTCCAGGCGGCTGCTGCCCTTTTCACCTTCCTCTATTTTCAGCTTACAAGATCAAACACTTCTTTATTTCCGACCAAGGCAGGGTGGTTCATAATGAAATACATGCTCTGAGACCAGTTCTCGGCCGAAACACGGCACTAGAATCTGATAATGAGCTGATGTACTACCCAATGCCAGGAATGTCACTCTTCACAACCTCGAGTCAACTTTCACACGGCCTCTTCTACCCAACCATGCAGCCATGAAACTTGAGACGTGTCATACGCAACCGCTGGTTAATTAGATAGCAGCCTCTAATCTGACGGCAGGTTCAGACGTAATACTAGTAACTGAATGAAATACTATCCACAAAGAAAATCTAATTTCTAGTGCAGTCGATCCTCGCTCATTTGAACCACGCTAATCCATGGGACTGTAATTACTAATTTTCATAATCTCTTATTTGTACGTATCATTTGAATGTATGGGAGTCAATGGGGAAGCAGCCGTGTAGTTTATAAAAATTTTACTACAAGTCACACGAGAATCAGATACTGCAGGCACATGAGAATCCGTATCGAGTACTATAAGTCACGACGACGTGCGCTGCATCTGAATGCACAGTGAAATTGAAGGTTTGTATGATAAAATTATTATCACCATAGTACCAAGCTATACCGGAAAAAATATCACCTGTTTGTTTGTTGTGTAATAAAATCAAAATACGAGTAACAGTGCCAATGGCAACAAATAATGATATTGCATGTACGGACCAGCGTGACTTGTAGTACCTGATATGAATGTGAAAAACTGCGCACAGCTACACATATCCCAAGTTTGTTGCCGTCTGTATTGTTACGAGTGCGCAGCGTGTAGTTTTTATCCATATGTTAGGTATATTCACAGACAGACAGCCGGTATATACAATGTGTGGGGTTGTGGTCACATAGTTTACATACAAACACTCAATAATTTGCATACTTGAACTGCGTGTGGTAACTGCACAGTAACTGAGGGAGGGTACTGTATGTACACATATGGTAGCGATCAAATATTGTTTTGGTAGCGCACTGAAATAATGTATAAATATGTTGTTTTGCATTCAGTGTTTGTGTGTATGTGTGTGTGTGTGTGTGTGTGTACTAGCAGATAGTGTGTGTATCTTGAAACAATTAACCAGTTCACAGATAGACTAGGACAGCGCGCACACACAACCCATACACCGTGTGGCAATACCTCTACAACAACTGAGTTATGCTGGTCGCCACAGAAACTGTACAATAATGTAATATATGGAAACTGTACGTTAATTAATTTTTGTTACAATGTGTTAGGGTTACCTGTGTGCACACATTGGCAATGTTATTCCCAGTTGCCATGGAAATGAGACAGGCTCGTTTACCACAGAAGCATAACATGTGAACAGCCCTAGCTAGCTATGTTCAACAGTCTTGGCCCTAGCTAGCTATGTTCAACATGCAATCTCTCGGTGTGGAGGTCTTCCGGTTGTGCCTCGATCGACTTTGTGTGGTACAGACATACGGTGCTATGTTTTCTCCTTTCCTATTCTCCCTCCCTCCTCCCTCTCTCTCCCTCCTCCCTCTCTCTCCCTGCCTCCCTCACTCACTCACTCACCCACCCACCCACCCCTCCCTCCCTCCCTCCCTCCCTCCCTCCCTCCCTCCCTCCCTCCCTCTCCCTCCCTCCCTCCCTCCCTCTTCCTCTCCCCTTCAGACAGTATTTTACGAACAACAGTGCTAGACTGGCATGGTTTAGTAGAACATTAATGAACGGTACAAGGAACGGATAAGATACAACCGAAGGTCAGGGTTGTAAGTATCATAGGATGTTTGTGAGGTGGTTAATTAGACAGTAATGGACAGTACAGGGTTAGGATGAGATAACGAGGGCTGGAGTATCATAGAATGTTTGTGAGGTTTGGCGTGCCAGATTTTCTGTGCTACCAAGCCAAGGAAGTTAGGTGGGGGCCTGGCCTGGAATGAAGCTGGTACAATCCCACGTATATACCACTTTGTCATAGGACAAGGAGAGAGATCTTAGAGTATTTAAATGCACCAAAATTCACAATATATCATTTTCTGTTTCAATCGGAGGACCTTTGTCAGTACAATGATACAACCCACTACAATCTACAAGCACCTCCTATCGTGTTTATTGTGTTGTGACGTAGCAGTTCACTGCCGAGACCCTCATGGATCTGTGGACTCGAAGGTATAAGCTTGTCATGTGACATCATCACATTTGAGAAGACAGAGGAGAACAGCTTGCGTGCAGGGGAAGCACCTGATGAAAAACTAAAAATCAATGAATTGGGGCCTTATTTGAATGCGGACCCCCCCTCCCCCCCCCCCCCCCCCACGTTCAACTCGTGTCCAACCAAAATTTTGGCCTTTATAGTGAGGTGTCCCCAACTCGGGGTTCCTGTATATTTCCGGTAGGCGTGGTATGCGCAAACGAGTGAGTACAATGAGTTAGTGTAGCTAGTGTACAAGAAGATGGTGAGATGTACAGTCTAGCTTCGATGGTGACGGCCATCTTGGTAAATGGGGAGATACACTTGTAATGCTTCCAGTGTGTGTTGAAGTGGACAAAATACAACTGCTGTGTGAGTTACAACAGCTGTACAAACAATTACCCTCAGGGGTTTTAATCAATCTTACCATGTACATGTTGTACTCCAAGGTGGCGGAGATTATATACTGAGTGGCTGCCAGGTGTGCAACTGAGGCATTCAGTCCCACCTGTGCAGTATGCATGGAGGATTGTGAGGGCTGGTGGTTGTCCGGTTGTCATAGCTCCATGGTGGAGTACTGGTGGTTCTCCCCATTCACTATGTGCCCTACACCATCTAACATACATCTGCCATTGTGTACTGACCTACATGTATTCTAGACCATCTCTCACCCTCCAGAGAAGGTCTAGCTGATGTTATTAGTATGCATGGGTTTCTGACCAATCAGATCCTAAACTGTGAACTATGAATACTAATAACATCGGCTAGACCCTCTCTCACCTTTATGGACAGGGTCTGGCTTGATAGACTAGTACTAAGCCTATATAGTGCTGTGCTAGGCGTGCATATACACCAGTATGGGCAGGATTTTGCATGCATCATCGCCAGCGGTTTCTAATCAGTTTTTGTAACCACAAGTTAGCATTGTGCGTGTATACACACTCCACCACAACTGTACTACACATGGTGAGTCAGCCAGTGGTATCCCAGGGTCACCCCCTCACAACCTACACATAGCTGCACTGTCATTGTCGGAGGAGAGTTCCCCATCGCTTGAAATAATTGGACGAAATGTTTTGCTTTCAGAATGCTGGAAAAATGTTGCTTTTGAAATTTTTGAACTAGAAACGAATTTTATTCAACCATCAACTCTCAGATTTTTGGTTCAAGATTTCGTGTGGAGATAACTTCTCACAAGTTGTACGACTGTCAGATAATTAGAAAGGCAGTCACTTGAGATGATTTGCAACACACAATTCACACAAGAAGAAGCTCGTGAAAATAAGCAAGAGAGGGCACACCATTAAACTGTTTTCCAAAATATAACTAGAAACCTCTTTTCAGCCTGTTGGTTCAGCTTAAGATGAGTCATTTTCAACCCAGCTAGCCTACAACCAGAGGGGTCTTTCCAGCCTCAAACTCAGCCTGTTGGTTTGGTTCAAGATTACCGGCTCAAGGTGTATACATCATGGCCTAAAAGCTGGTAATGGATGAAACTATAGCTAGTTTTGTCTCACAGATTTGGAGAAACTTTCTTGCAACCTTCCCTCTGACTGTGTGACTGCCCTTCATCAGAAAACTAGAGAGTTTGCCGTTACTTAATGAGTGGACAAAAACGTTCCCAGAAGAGATGAGGAGAATCATAGGTCTGTTTACCTACACTACCTACCACAAGTTTATACAGGAACCACACGACTGCATGTACTCTGCCTCGTGGCGTAGTACATCCAATCAGCGTCCTGTTTGCTTACAAACTCTGCTGACTGAAGCATTTGTCAAAAGTTTCCCGATTTTAAGCCATTACAGCGAGCCTCCTTTTATGTAGCGCATATGCTTGCCTGCTCGATCAACACGCCACTCATCACCGCTAGACTTGTCCCTCCTCGTCCATTATCAGACAGTAGTAGCCACAGCGTCTCGGTCTGAGGGAGACTCTAGTCTACGGCCCTCACCATTCCCTTGACCCCCAGACATCTTATGATCACTGAAAACCATGGCGACTCAACAGTGACAGTCCAAGCGTCTCGGTCTGAGGGAGACTCTAGTCTATGGCCCCTCATCACTCATAACCATTCCCTTGACCCCCAGACATCTTATGATCACTGAGGACCATGGCGACTCAACAGCCACAGTCCAAGCATCTGGGTCTGAGGGAGACTCTAGTCTACAGCCCCTTCATCACTCATAACCATTCCCTTGACCCCCAGACATCTTATTATGACTGAGGACCATGGAGACTCAACAGCCACAGTCCAAGCGTCTCGGTCTGAGGGAGCCGGCATTCTGTACTACAAATAGTCAGTACTACGACCACTGAGGACCATGGTGCAGTTGGACTGCACACAGTTAGAATTTCATTCTCACTCACACAACAAACAGCTGACTGTTCAGTGTTTGGCGGCTCAATCAAGCCCTGAATCGACTGTTTGGTGGTTCAATCAAAACTAGAAGAAGTTTGGGGCAAGCAGAGAAGAGGAGAGAGCCTAGGGGTGACATTGGGTAAGTCACTATGACCAGGAGATCCAGTCCAAGTGTCACTGACAAGACTCTATTCTTATATTTAAAACACTCACCTTACAATCCTGAATGCACTCACCTTTCATACCATAGTCCTCCATTAAATTGACCCCTAGCCCACTTACCTTGTCCTGAGGCTTCTCTGCTTCCTGTCAGTGCTCATTAGAGAGGGAAGTTGTCTGGTTTGAAATTACCCACATCAAATACTCTCTTGTGCTGACCCTTAAAGGACACCCCTGACCCTGGGGCACACACCTGGCTTATGTGTCATCAGCTTATGTTATCGGTCAGTGACTACACTAGCAGAAGGTCAATCCCCATGTTAGGTTAGGGGTACAGGCTGTTCAAAACCATGAACCCACTCAACTTAAGCTGATGAAGAAGGCAGACGAACAATACGGCGTGAAGACATACCTCTCTTAACTGACCCTGCTCCAGTCATGGGCACACACCTGGCTTAAGTCATCGGTTCCACCAGTCAGTAACTACACTAGCAGAAGGTCAATCCCTATACACACATGTTGGGGGTCACTAGCTACACACACAGCCGACTACAGTGTTGGGGGTCACTAGCTACACACACAGCTGACTACAGTGAAACATCCATGTGTTGTTAGGTTACACTTTCGTCCTTACAGGAACAAAACGCTCTCCTAACAGCACAGCGTCACAGTGCAGTGGAGTCTCTCTAATACGAACATTCTGAGGACCAAAAATATCGTTTCTGGCGAGAAATAACACCAGTACGCCCTCTTGCACTGACCAAAGGTGAATCCCTATATACACAAATGTTTGGGAGGTACAATAGCTACACACACAACTCAGGGGGAAATCTAGAAGTTAACAGTGACCAAAAAGGAGAGCTTAACTCAGGGGGAAAATCTCTCCAATAGAAACACTCACTGTGACCAAAATAATACTTCAAATATCTGAACCAGTTGTCACATGTCACATGACTTGAGCTGGTAAAGACAACTACGTGGAGTGGTATACCCCCTACTACATAAAACCTACTGTGAGCGCATTTGAAAGCAGAATGTTCTATCATGTACGGCAGAATCTAATAAAAACCATTTACGTTAGTCCGTTACTCTGAGGAGAAACAAAGAACTTATCAACTGTCACTGATAAAACACATGATGTCTGGACTTGGGAGTAGTAATTGGGGCGAGCCTGAGCGAGCCCCACATAGACGGTACAGCTGGGAGATTTCATATATGTATTATTATCGTACGACCGTCACCCGCGCGCCGCGCTTGGTCGCATGAAGTACGTAGGGCTTCGCATTCGCGTACATGGCTTCCGTGACCGCAAGAGAATCCCCGCGCGCCGCGCTTGGTCGCATGAAGTATGTAGGGCTTCCAACAGCGCATTAGCGTACATGGCTTCCGTGACCGCAAGAGAAGAAGCCGACGTCAAGGAGGAAAAGGACACTATCCGTCAGGTGATCTTTAACAACAAAGAATTCAAGCAATAGCTGTGTGATTTCAGTGAACCGTACCCAGGTGTAGCCTCGTTCCCAGGCTCTCCCCACTAAGAGGGGGGAGGGCCCTTCTTAGCGGGGAGAGCCTGGGAACGAGGCTACCCAGGTAAGCAAGAATGGGAAGCATTTGCCACAATTGTCTCCACTACACAATCTGCTAGAGACAATGATGATGCAAATATAGACTTTTCTAGCCAGCACGACGTTCAGCAACCTGGAGTAGAAACTCTCAGAGAAAATGTCATAGAAAAAATGGAAAACTTTTGTGGCTACCAACAATGGTGTTGAGATAGCAATGACACAGCCCTAATGGAAAAACTGAACCAACCAACATCCACTAACTCACTGGCAATGTGTAAAAAACTACCATTTGAAGCTCATTTGGTCGATAGAAACTCCAATGTAAGCTCTCATGCATATCGTTATTAGTGTAATGTCATGTTGTTTACAACAAAAATTGATAAACCATAACGGTGATTGTGTACACAAAAAACAGCAACTTTACTTCTTACTAAACGCCACGCCAACTTCGACACCTCGACAAGTGCGAAGGGGTACGTACGCGCTTGTGTACGAACTGCGCATGCGCAATGTAGTCCTTGGCATACTGCTTGCTCAGGCTTGCCCCACAATGCCCTGCATTCGTCTAGTTAGTGGAGTACTATCATCTACTACACAAATAATACAAACACATTTGGAAGCAGGATGTTCCTTATATGGAAAGACAGTCTGTACAAGAGGTGGCGTTCGTGACCTCCGGGAGATGATACGGTGTGATGTGGTGGTGGGTAGTCGACCACGACACACACAACCACCCACTGACTCTGCTAGTTTATAGTTTGTGAACACACACACACACACCAGGTGGTAGCTCTTGACTCAGTGAGGGGGCTATGCACACACACACCAGGTGGTAGCTCTTGACTGAGTGAGGGGGCTATGCACACGCACTGAGTAACAAGCACACACTCAGTAGGGGAGCTATGCACCCACTGACTCTGCTAGTTTATAGTTTGTGAACACACACACACACACACCAGGTGGTAGCTCTTGACTCAGTGAGGGGGCTACACACACACTGAGTAGGGGAGCTATGCACGTACACACACTAGCTCTACCGTATCAGAATATCCTTTTGTGAGCTGTGTTTCGCAAAGAGGTGAGTTTGAAAAGAGGGAGAGGAGAAGAGAGGGAGAGTATGGTGGTCTTAGAAACATTGTTCACAGTCATTGCTACATTATGAGAGAGATGTTTTTAGTTTTGGTGGGGCAGAGAAAGACTCACCGAGTATACAAAAGCTCATAAGATTGAAAATCATGCTATCCACAGAGAGTTTAGGGCTTGTGTGTACGACACACTCACCACTACCCACATCAATGTATTTACCACGTGTCAGAAACACACACACAGTGCCATACACAGTGTGTACATATTGAAACCCCTCCGTGGGGAGGACAATGTTCTACATGCTGTCAGAGTACCATTCACAGACAGTTTACTACACACACAGTGAGGGAGGTCCACACACACACCACCATAATATTACCAGAGACACACGCACACTGCCTTACACAGTGTGTCCTGCTACCACGGTGAAAACCCACATTGTAATGTTGTTAGTGTCTGCTACATTTGGGAACAATGCAGTATTGGAAACGGCACGCATGCATGCACATACACACACACACACGCACACGCACACACACACACACACACACACACACACACACACACACACACACACACACACACACACACACACACACACACACACACACACACACACACACACACACACACACCTGGATGCCTTGTGAAAATCTGTGTACTTGTTTGAATGTGCCATATCAGGAGTCGGTGTGGTGGAGGAGCTGCGTGGCTGTGGGGGGGAGGAGAGGAGAGGAGAGAGGAGGAGAGGAGAGGAGGGGAGAGGAGAGGAGGGGAGGGGAGAGGAGAGGAGAGGAGAGGAGAGGAGAGGAGAGGAGAGGAGAGGAGAGGAGAGGAGAGGAGAGGAGAGGAGAGGAGAGGAGAGGAGAGGAGAGGAGAGGAGAGGAGAGGAGAGGAGAGGAGAGGAGAGGAGAAGGTAGGCTGTCAATCTTGTCATTCAGGAAACTTTTTTGTGACTTGTTATTTCTATGCAGCACAAAGTACAATAGGTGTCATACAAGTTCTGGGCAAGTCTTGAGTTATGTCAATAGAACTCTGCCACTGTGACATTTGCAGTCTTCACGACCCCCATAACAGACGCAGGACCTAGACGATACATCACCAAGGAAATCAGGGCCTCTGGCTTCACTCTCCAGTGTTCGGTCTCCTGAGCAATGATACCCAACCAACCAGCAGCCCTCACCAGCAACCCTCACCAGCCCACACCACCAGCCCTCACCAGCAACCCTCACCAGCCCACAACAGCCCTCACCACCAGCCCTCACCAGCCCACAACAGCCCTCACCATCAACCCTCACCACCAGCCCTCACCACCAGCCCTCACAATCAGCCCTCACCACCAGCCCTCACCATCAGCCCTCACCATCAGCCCTCACCACCAGCCCTCACCACCAGCCCACACCACCAGCCCACACCATCAACCCTCACCACCAGCCCTCACCCACCAGCCCACACCATCAACCCTCACCACCAGCCCTCACCACCAGCCCACACCATCAACCCTCACCACCAGCCCTCACCACCAGCCCTCACCATCAACCCTCACCACCAGCCCTCACCACCAGCCCTCACCACCAGCCTTCACCACCAGCCCTCACCACCAGCCCTCACCACCAGCCCTTACCATCAGCCCTCACCATTCACCATCCACACTGGTGGTACTGAATGCATCACAGTACGCAGCCACTCAGCATGTGACTATCGAGCGTTTTCATCATAACCCTTGAGCTGCCATCTTGGTGTATGTACAATGGCAATAAATGTGGTATATCGGTACTCTACGACTGCCAGACAACCACCAGCCCTCACACTCGGAAAGTGAATAACCAGTAGTCGGAGTACAGAGCTACGGACAACCACCAGCCCTCACAACCCTCACTGCACAGGTGCTACTTGTAGTGCACAGGTGCAGCATCAAACATTGTTAGTTCTGTCCCCACACACAGACACAACAGACACGTACCTCAGGCCACATTCCAACCTCACGCACCCGCCACCCCTCCAACAACAGCCATTACTACTCTCCCACACTGGCCATGGGCTTGTTAATTAGTTAGCATACCTTTGAACACAGAGCAGTACCTTCAACTTGTGAGGTACCCACATGACTCAACTATTCTACTGGCACTATATACATTTATACACGTGACGACGATTACGTACGATCTTTGAACGAAAGACAGCTGCACGAAGAACAGCTGCACGAAGAGACGGTGCTTTCAAAGATTCTCTACCATTTTTTGAATAAGGCCAGCCATCTGACTGCATTCTATGCATGAAATAGCAGTATCTCCTGTTCACCCCAGCACAGCTGATGAGGTCTGATATTGGCCAAAACACGTCCTGCGCAGTGGATGGCTTTGCATAACTTTTTATAAGGGAAATGTGGTTCGTTGATTGTTCATGTATATGGTGCCTTAAATTATAAACCAATTAACTCAACTCTTAAATTTAATCATTTACTTGCTTATAAATGGAGCCTTGTTATTAACAATAGCTTATATGTGAGGTCTTTAATCACACATGTACCCTATAAAGTGGACAGCTGCTGAAAGTCAAATATGCTAACATACATATATTGTAGCCACTCAAACTGCTCAAATCCATTCGGACAACTTTTAGAAGTAATGTTAAATAAGGTGCATTGTATTTTCCCTATGAGGAAAGCTGGGTGGGGCCGGGGAACAAGGCTCGAAGGAAATTGGAAGAATTTTGACAGTCATTCGACTGATTGTCTCAGTTGTAATCATGAACACACACCACTATGCACTACACTGAGGGTCACATTGTCTGATTTCTGATTGTTGTAAATCAAGCTAGATGCACGGAACACACACCACAATTCATAGCCATGCACTGAGAGGTCACCGAAAATATATTGAAAATATATCGCTAGCCATTGTAATGAGCTCCTAGAGACACTCAGTAGGACGGAGAGAGGAAGAGAGAGAGCCAATGGCCAGCCAAATGTTTTCAGTTGGCTCAAAATGTTCCGTTACCAAGTGAGTAATTGGCAGACTCTCTGTGTGTCCCCAGGGACACCAGCTCAGTAGCAGTTGTCATAGTAACGTGTTATTCTTTTTCTTTATGTTGAGATTACCAAGGTCATGAATAAGAGGGCTAGGGCTACCAGATACCTCTGATCTTTTTCACACATAATTGGTACCCACTGCTTGTCTGGCAGCCATCACCATGGTAACAAGTTTTTAAAAGCACATAGACTGGCAGACTGGCAGACTGGCAGACTGGCAGTCTGGTGGCTCATTACTCACTCAGTGAGGACTGGGGCAGTGGTGACATGATCTTTTGTGCTTTGTAGACAACACAAAGAAAAGATATTGTAACATGTACCGTACGATCAACGTTTACTGCAGTCCCAGATAAAAATTGACTATTATTCTGTCACATGTTTCACTCACTCAGATCAGTGCTGAGAGCAGAAGCTTAGCAATACCACGCATAAGAACGGGCGGCTTGAGTAAGAGCGTGTAACTCCAATAGAAGCCCGTAGTCCGGTCAAAATTATTGAACTGTACTAAAAATAGAACACCCGGTCACATGCATAGCAACAACGGCTTAAGTCTGTGCAGTACATGTTACTATTTTTAGTACTGGTGGTAAATTCCGACTGGTCTGAAATTTTACAGAGTTACACGCTCCTACTCTAGCCGCCCGTTCTTATGCGCTCTTGCTTACCGATACATAAAAAATGATTTACTGAATACAAAATTATAGTATTCAATTTCTACTATCACTAACCAAAATGAACCAATAAAACAAATGTTGTCTTGTAGTTCGCAACATATTAGCACAGTTTTGTGTAGAAGTGGTTGGGTTTGGGGATTCTGTGATTCATGATTTTAGGAAGTGGCAGGCCAGAAATTGAACACAGCCCCAACACTGTTACTATATAAATATCACCATAGTACAAAGCTGTACCGGAAGATACCACGAGTACATATTACTGTATGAAGTTGGCCTTATTTTGAACACAGTGTGTGTGCCCGTTATTGTTGCCCATGACGTGGGATCAGAAAATGACCTTTGAACTCTTTCAAAATGCACACAATGTACAAACTGTGTCAGTTGGTGAAGAAGTTTAGTCGAGGAACGTTAGTTGAAACATTGAGTTTGGTTGGAGACACTATCCAGGAAGCCATGGCTACGACCAGGAGAAGAATGCGTGGACAACGGTGGGAGACTTACCTACTGATTGACAAAATTGTGCTTTGTTACCGAGATACATGACATCATGAGTTTGTTGCCGTCTGTATTGTTACGAGTGTGCAGAATGAGTAACAATGCCAACAGCAACAAACAAGTGATATCATTTCTAGTATAGATTGGTACTATGGTGATAATGACTTTATCATATGATGTTCGATTTCATTGCGCGTTCAGTTGCAGCGCACATGACTTGCAGCACCTGATACGATTCTAGCATGACTTATAGTAAAAATACGGTTTTATATGAACTACACGTAGCTGCAAGGCTTCCCCTCTGACTCCCATACATTGACGTGAGTTAGACATGTGGCAGTCCCGTGTTGAAATAGAAGATTATTCTGTTGCATATTTCGATCGGATCGCTGCGTTCAAAGCACCGTATCACAGAACTTCCGTTAAGGGCGGGGCTCATACACGCTTCGTAGAATCGTTAGCTATTCATGCATCTACGAAGCGCGTATGATTTCTACACGGGACTGTCACATATGATAAAGTTCCTTACAACCAACAGGAACCCCTCGGACTCCCATACATTCACATGAGTTAGACAGGAACCAACAGTTGGTGTTGTCTTGTAGCTCTTAACCACAATACATTAGCACAGTGCCAGCAAAGCCGTACGAAGGACTCGTGAAACATGATCTCCCAAAACTGTTTCTCTGGGAATTAAATGTTTGTGTGTCAGGGTGGTTAGTTTTTGGCATTCTGTATGACAACAAGTGCTTAAGTTATTAGCAACACATGTATACTACTGTATTACCAGCTAAAATTGAATATGTACATTTTGTCATTTCTCACAGCAAGTGCACCTGAAGCAAAGCCTTATATGTGCCGAGTAAAGCCACGCCAACTAGCGTAGCAAATCTTCTAGATTACCACAATTTGTGAAATTTCAGCACAAGTATAAAGTAAAACAGGGCTATTGCGATGGTGGTGTGATTTCAACAATCAAAACTAATATCTCTGCCACATTGTGGAGATATGGATTAGTGATTGTCAATAAAGGTCAGCAGGCTGGCTACATACGACAATTTACAACCTCGTACATGTCAGTTTATTTTATTCTATCTGTTATCTGAATGTTAAAACTATTACAGGAACTGTCCCTGAATTTCCTCAGTGTTAAAACTATTATGGGAACTGTCCGTGAATTTCTCCAGTGTTTAAACTATTACGGGAACTGTCCCTGAATTTCCACAGTGTTTAAACTATTACGGGAACTGTCCCTGAATTTCCACAGTGTTAAAACTATTACGGGAACTGTCCCTGAATTTCCACAGTGTTAAAACTATTACGGGAACTGTCCCTGAATTTCTCCAGTGTTGAAACTATTACGGGAACTGTCCCTGAATTTCTCCAGTGTTGAAACTATTACGGGAACTGTCCCTGAATTTCTCCAGTGTTGAAACTATTGTGGGAACTGTCCCTGAATTTCTCCAGTGTTGAAACTATTGTGGGAACTGTCCCTGAATTTCTCCAGTGTTGAAACTATTGTGGGAACTGTCCCTGAATTTCTCCAGTGTTGAAACTATTGTGGGAACTGTCCCTGAATTTCTCCAGTGTTGAAACTATTGTGGGAACTGTCCCTGAATTTCTCCAGTGTTGAAACTATTGTGGGAACTGTCCCTGAATTTCTCCAGTGTTGAAACTATTGTGGGAACTGTCCCTGAATTTCTCCAGTGTTAAAACTATTGTGGGAACTGTCCCTGAATTTCTCCAGTGTTGAAACTATTGTGGGAACTGTCCCTGAATTTCTCCAGTGTTGAAACTATTGTGGGAACTGTCCCTGAATTTCTCCAGTGTTGAAACTATTGTGGGAACTGTCCCTGAATTTCTCCAGTGTTGAAACTATTGTGGGAACTGTCCCTGAATTTCTCCAGTGTTGAAACTATTGTGGGAACTGTCCCTGAATTTCTCCAGTGTTGAAACTATTGTGGGAACTGTCCCTGAATTTCTCCAGTGTTGAAAATATTACGGGAACTGTCCGTGAATTTCCACAGTGTTGAAACTATTGTGGGAACTGTCCGTGAATTTCTCCAGTGTTGAAACTATTATGGAAACTGTCCCTGAATTTCTCCAGTGTTGAAACTATTGTGGGAACTGTCCCTGAATTTCCACAGTGTTGAAACTATTGTGGGAACTGTCCCTGAATTTCTCCAGTGTTGAAACTATTGTGGGAACTGTCCGTGAATTTCTCCAGTGTTGAAACTATTGTGGAAACTGTCCGTGAATTTCCACAGTGTTAAAACTATTGTGGAAACTGTCCCTGAATTTCTCCAGTGTTGAAACTATTGTGGGAACTGTCCCTGAATTTCCACAGTGTTAAAACTATTGTGGGAACTGTCCCTGAATTTCCACAGTGTTGAAACTATTGTGGGAACTGTCCTGGCTTTAGTTTACAGCTGATGGGAAAGGACCAGACCATACAAGAATCTGCCAATGGTATTCCCTATACGAAACAACAACAAACTTTGGCAAAAACAAACCTTGTGGCCAGATGTAGGGAGACTCCACTGTCTCACAGTTTACATATACTACACATGCCTCAAAATATGGTATATATATGTCTGCATAAATTTGGTACATCCATAATAAGTTTTTTAAGAGGCAAGCTCAAAAACAAGAACACCAAAAACAAGCAACAGTTTTGCAGAGCACAGTCAGCTCTGGTGGCAGAGGTATACTTTTGTTTTCATACTTAGAAAATTGTTTATAAGTTTTTTTTACTCGATGTCAAAGTCACTGACAATTTTGAAAGATAGCAAGAACACATCACACACACCAAGCCACAAACATCTTCACCAGTGTTTGGAGGACACAGCTAGCAGATATATACTGTAGCGTTGCCATACTCAGAAGACAGGGAGCAGTTGGAATATACGGCACCAGAAATCCTGTTCACCTTACCGAGCCCTTACCCTTACCCTATATACCTGTGCGCTAACTAATTTGAATTTCTGGTGTTGTGTATTCCAAGTGGTCTGAAGACAGTAATACTCAAAGTTCAAGCACACACAAGAAAAATAATGCCCGTATCCATTGTATCTTTGAATAGAACTTAATTTTCGTGTACTTGTGTCCAATTATGTTGAAAAGCTCTCTTTTCTCAGACTATGTTCTCATGCCTACCACTGCAAGAGGCTTCTCACAGGAGAGAGACAATGGCACTCATTAGCTGTAGTAGACTGTGCATACTACATGCATAGACATTGCATGTCTTTGCAAGAAGGCAGTTTAAGAACATACAAGCAGAACAAAAACAATGATTGTCAAATATTCTCTCAACGAGGTAGTATGCACAGTGGATTGCTAGCTTAGATGTAGATGACTTACAGAGAACGCTTCGTCCTGGTCGCTGCCCGAGCTCCCTCCTGCTCCTGCTCCTGCTCCTCCTCCTCCACCTCCTCCTCCACCATCGTCGTCGTCCGCGCTGCTCTTTCGTGTACTACCTCGCACAAAGAAACGCAACAAAGACGGACTCTTCGGGCGGATCTTTCGCAAAGAGGCTCGCTCCGAGGTCCTCCCTAGTAGCGACAAGCTTCCGTCGCCATTGCTCGTAACATGACCACCCGCCGAACTAGCGCCAGGAGGGATATCGCTACAGGTCATGGGGTTAGCCAGCATGAGGCTGCTTTCTTTCCCGCCAGCCGCCACATCGATCCTCAAGTGTTGTCGACTACTTCTTTCCTTTCTGTATCCCTCCATACTCACTGATTGTGCGGTTGAAGACCCTCACCGCTAGCCTTTATTACAAGCCGTGGGCGTGGTTACAACAAAAGTAAGGAAGGAGGGGCGGCAGCATAATTGAGAGTAGTAAGTAGGGGGCGTGGCTTGTAACACTTTCCGGTTTGGTTTTCTGCAGGAGGCTCGAGCGTATCGACGGGGGAGGCTGTCACGTTCAATTTCTGTTTCTCTGAATCGTAAGAAAGCTGTATCTTTTGCCAAAAGGGGATGCAACCGGTACGTTATCTATGTATTATACTTCTGTACAAATGTGCGACCTTTGATTTAAGTATGTGGATCCATGCCCTCGCTTGACACCCTGTCATGGCGACTACACAAGGCGCCAGAGCAAGCTAGCTGGCGCCTTCACACTCTAATTTGGCAGTAGCTTATCACGTTGCTAAGCAAGTGTGTACAAAGGATGGTTTGGTTCTTTGATGGTCCGTTTATGTTCAGCGCCTGCAAAAGGCGAACGAGTGTCCAGTGATGCGTGACATTGGCTGCCAGTGTTGACAAACTGTCTGCACTCCTCATGAATCAGCGACAATTGGAGACTGGTCACTGGAAACGGTTGCATTCATAAACACTTGAACAGTTTACAACTTCAGTGATTGTGGCATTGAGGTTAAATTACGGTTGTAGGCTACTGTTGTATCCTTTCACGGTCAGCTACGAGAGATCTGGATGGATGGTGTAAAGATCAACTTGCCCTCTCTATTCCTCTCTCCTTTCCCCCTCCCTTCCCCTTCCTTTCTCCTCCTCTTTTTTACTTACTCCAATCCCCTCACCTTTCTTTGCCCACTATCCCTCTCATCATTTCCTCCCCCCTTCTCCCTCTCTCCCTCCCCTACCCTCTCCTTCCCTCCCCCTCCCTCCCTTTCACTTCCCTCCCCATCCCTCCCAACCCTCCCCTCTCCTCCCCTCCTCTCCTCTTCTCTCTTCCTCCTCCCCTCCTCCCTCCCTTTCTCCCTCTTCCATTTTCCAGGTCTAAAACCAGTATGGAGTTTCGTGTAGGCTCTGCTCCTGTCAAATCTCTCAACCTTTTCAACACACCTGAAGAAATAGCACAGGTGAGGTGTGCGTGTGTGTGCATGTGTGTGTGTGTGTAGTGAGTGAGCCTGGAATCTCTCACAAGATACGTACTACTCGGGTGCATGGCACAATCTGGTACCTATCCATCAAGTAATTCTGGAATGTATCTGAACATGTATGTAGAGTGAGAGTCTCTCCCCCAGTGCAGTGATGTATACAACCACCACTCCCCTTGCATCTGGCTTGTTTGTGTGCATGTTTCACTTGGACACTAGATTCACTCCATTACCTAGCTGGATCTCACCTCCCCTCAAGCATGACTAAGCATCTAGCTATTCATGTAGTACTTCTTGCACATCCTGTGGAAACTGGTTTCCAAGAATATGTAGTGGAACCACTACTCCCTCTTTCCCTCCATCTCCTCTTCAATCCCTCCTCCCACTCCCTCCCCTTCTCTTCCCCTCCCTTCACTATCCCTGCCTCTCTCCTCCCACTCCTTCCCCTCCCTCCCCTCCTCCTCCCCTCCTCCTCCCCTCCTCCCTCCCCTCCTCCTCCCCTCCTCCCTCCCCTCCTCCCTCCTCCCCTCTTCTCCTCCCTCACCAGAGTGGCTATCTGAACCGCAAGTGTTTACAAGACGTGGGAGGGAAGCGCAGTAAAGACAGAACATGGCAGTGCGTCTGGTGCCAGTTGAGAGGGAAGACACTCGAGTTTTATCGGGTGAGGAGGAGGGAGGAGGGGAGGAGAGAGAGGAGAGGAGGATGGTAGGAGAGAGACTGGAGGGGAGGAGGGAGGGAAGAGGGAAGGAGGGAGGGAGGAGGGAAAGAGTGAGAGGATGGAAGGAAAGATTTGAGGAAGGTAGGGGGGAAGATGGTTTGAACAAGTTAAAAATGTCTCTACATGTAATGCCAAGTGACAACTCTTCAGTTGGCTACTGTGTAAAGTAACTGTTGTCGTTTTCAGTTAATGTCATGTACGCTAAATGAATAGCGGTGTTTGTTCACACTTTGTAACTTTCACCCTACATGATGATAACTGAAGCATTCTGTCAAAATGATGGAAAAAGTTTTCCGATATCAAGTTAATTGGTAACATAGGCTCATTTTTGAATCAGTGGAACAGTTTTGGCATCAGTGGTGCATGTAGAGGGAGAAGGCCGGCCTCTGTTCAATGGTAGGGGTTGTGAACGGATGTGCCAGGCCTTGATGGTGCAGTGAACAGGGGAATGTGATTGGAAGCCATGGGACTTCCGCCTCTTCGCAGGCAATTCTGTGTGAGTATGTTGTTCATAGCATGTTCTGCCATGGCAAGTATTAACCTTACCACTTCAAAGCTGATAGCTATGAATACCATCTGACTAGTAGTCAATCCAGAATGGGGGCATTGTTTACAAACTGCCATAGTAGCCATGTTCCCAAAGTCTGGGTTCGAGGCCAGACAGAAAGTCTGGGTTCGAGGCTAGACAGAATGCCTGGGTTTGAGGCCAGACAGAAAGCCTGGGTTCGAGGCCAGACAGAAAGCCAGGGTTTGAGGTCAGACAGAAAGCCTGGGTTCGAGGCCAGACAGAAAGCCTGGGTTTGAGGCCAGACAGAAAGCCTGGGTTCGAGGCCAGACAGAAAGCCAGGGTTTGAGGCCAGACAGAAAGCCTGGGTTAGAGGCCAGATAGAAAGAAAGCCAGGGTTTGAGGTCAGACAGAAAGCCTGGGTTTGAGGCCAGACAGAAAGCCTGGGTTCGAGGCCGGACAGAAAGCCAGGGTTTGAGGCCAGACAGAAAGCCTGGGTTTGAGGCCAGACAGAAAGCCAGGGTTTGAGGCCAAACAGAAAGCCTGGGTTTGAGGCCAGATCGAAGGTCTGATTCGAGACCAGATTCTCAGCTCATTTTATGGAGTCACTTGTCTATGGTGGTCATGCTTGTTCCATGGTGACTGTGTTAGACATTTTCTAGTGGCCAGTTAAGAGGTTCTCCTTGTATCTGATAATGTTGTGCTGCGGCAGTAAAGGGTGCTTGAAGATTGTGATAAACTGTGGGAAAGTTTACACAACTGTTGTGCCAGGGACATTCAGTGGGAACTGTTTTGATAATAGGTTAATCTTATTTGCTTCATGATATGCACTGGATCATGTTATTGTCAGTGTTCAAAGTGCGAAGTTTTATGGTGAAGAGGGAGGAGGGAGGGAGGGAGGGAGGAGAGTGGAGTGTGGCTAAAGGAGGGGGAAGGGAGAAGAGAATTAATTAAGGAGAGGGAAGGAAGAAGAGAAGGGAGAAGAGAAGGAGAGGGAGGAGAGGGAAGGGAGAAGAGAAGAAGAGGGAGGAGAGGGACAGGAGAAGAGAAGGAGAGTGAAGGAGAAGAGAAGGAGAGTGAAGGAGAAGAGGAGGAGAGGGAAGGAGAAGAGGAGGAGAGGGTAGGGAGAAGAGGAGGAGAGGGAGGGAGGAGAGGAAGGGAAGGAGAAGAGGAGGAGATGGAAGGGAGAAGAGGAGGAGAGGGAGGAATATTGTGTAATACTTGTTTTTGTTCTATTCTGTAGGTGGATGGGGTTCAGGCGAAGCCTAATGGAGACCCACCTCCTCGTGATATCTACCCACCACCAAATATGGTATGTCAGAAGCAATCAATAGCTAGGCAGTGTTATGACAACTGATGGATTGTTATCAGATCAGTTTTGACCAATCATATGGCTGCATTCATTTTCTAAACAGGATGCATAATGTCTCAAATTACAACACCTTTCATGAGCCGTGACCAATCATATGGCTGCAGTTCATTTTCTAAGAAAGATGCATAGGGCCTCAAGTACTATTACTAGGAGACAGTTTGTGTGTGTATACAAACATGTACACAAGAGTGATATAGAGTGTCCGTACTTGTTGTTATAGGATCATCGACACAATGATCACAGTATGTTACTCAGGGTTCTTGTATAAATCGTCTTGTTTTGCATGTGAGGGTACGTACAATGAGGCCTACATATATAGCCCTTGTCAACATGCCGAACTATTGCTGCTGAGTTTCTCTCTGGTTCCCTTCCCTCCTTCTTTTCTTCTTTTTACTCTTTCTGCTCCCCCTCTCCTCCTCCTCCTCCTCCTCCTCCTCCCCTCCCTCCTCCTCCTCCTCCTCCTCCTCCTCCTCCTCCTCCTCCTCCTCCTCCTCCTCCTCCTCCTCCTCCTCCTCCTCCTCCTCCTCGATCCTCCTCCTCCTCCTCCTCCTCCTCCTCCTCCTCCTCCTCCTCCTCCTCCTCCTCCTCCTCCTCGATCCTCCTCCTCTTCCTCCTCCTCCCCTCCTCTCCTCCTCCTCTCCCTCCTCCTTCTCCTCCTCCTCCTCCTCCTCCTCCTCCTCCTCCTCCTCTTCCTCCTCCTCCTCCTCCTCCTCTCCCATAGATGAAGGTCAAAATTGGATTTGCCAACCTGGAGGGAGGTGTGGTGGAGCTCGACTACACCTCACAGCTGAACAAGGACTTACACAAGAGACGAGAAAAGTTGTTCCGCCTTCAACTGTCCAACGCTATGGAGTACCTCCTGCAAGCACCCTCAGACAAACAGGCTAGCAACTGGTATGTGTGTGTGTGTGTGTGTGTGTAGGGGGAGAAGTGTGAGGGGTGAGGGTGTGCTATCCAATGCAATAGAGATAAGTGGATGCTGTGTGAGCAGTGTTTCATCCAGGGTGCTTTGGGATTTCAGAAATTTGAACATTATGATGTCATAATTGCCTCAACAAGCTACATTAGGGTATACAATAAAATAACAAGGTACGGCATAAGCAGTTGTGTGTCGAGTGGGTTCAAATTTCTATGCATACATGTCATGTAGAAATCGAAGGTTATTCCGTCGCATATTTCGACTGCATTGCTGGGTTCGAAGTGCCGTATCGCTGAACTTCCGTTAAGGGCGGGGCTCATACGTGCTTCGTAGATGCATGAATATCTAATGAATCTACGAAGCGCATATGAGCCCCGCCCTTAACGGAAGTTCACCGATACGGCACTTCGAACGCAGCGATGCAGTCGAAATACGCGACGGAATAACCTTCGATTTCTACATGGGACTGCCACATGTATGTATGGTTGTAGTTAAAACACAATGGGTTATGGGGATGGGACATTTATGGCTTTATTTATGGGTGGGGCTGTTATGGCTCAAATGGGTGGGACATTTATGGCAAAGTGAGTTATTGTTTTTTGGGAGATATGCTCAAAAAACACTGGTCTTCAGGGGAGTACCCTTTCCGGTCATCTCATGACCAAGGGTTTCGGTCCCTTTGAACTCCCGAGCCTACTACAGAAGGGGCGGGACCACTCCCCGCCTAAGGATTGCTTTGAGGAGCTTTTGGTTGGCACCTTTGAACTTATTGTATAACCTAATACAGGCATAATACAACGATTGTCCTTCTTGTAACACACATATACACACTAACACTCTCCTCTCCTCTCCTCCCCACCACTTTCATCCTTCACACACTCTCTCTCACACACACACACACACGTTCCACACACACACATTCCACACACACACACACACATTCCACACACACACATTCCACACACACACACACAGGGTGACTTCACTAAAGAGTGCTGCTCAAGGATCTGATGGATGTAAGCCATATACCATATATGGTGCTACCATATATGGCGTGTGGTCAATATGGCTGCCAATAGCTATTAGCTCCAGACAATACATACACTGCTGAATATGTGCATACGGTAGCTCCCACTCTTTCCCTCCCCAGTACATGGTCTTATGCACGTACACATCTCCCTCCCCCCCATATATGCATGCACGAACATACACCCACACACACACACACGCACACACAGTTGAACATGTTTCACCCCCATACCAGATCAGGGCAGCTCGTTGTTCAATCAACAAACGAAGCCGACAGAATGTGTGAGTGTCTAAACAAGGATAGCTTGTGTGTGGATAGCTTCTAAGAATAAGGACAGCAGTGGATGGGGGCAATGTAGATATAGCTTGTGTTGAGGTGGGTATGTGGTGAGCTTGAGTGAGCCCTACACTAGTGAGTCAAATGGTGGATTTTCTCTACATTACACACTTATTTAGTATACATATTACACACCAAGAGCGCATAAGAACGGGTGGCTAGAGTAAGAGCGTGTAACTACGTAAAATTCGAAACAGGTGGAATTTACCACCAGTACTAAAAATAGTAACACGCACTGCGCACGCTGCGTTGACATAAGCCCTTATGCATTGTTGCTAAGCGCACACGTGACTGGATGTTCTATTTTTAGTACAGTTCAATAATTTTTCCCGGACTACGGGCTTCTATTGGGGTTACACGCTCTTACTCTAGTCTAGCTACCCATTCTTATGCGCCTTGACACACTTATTTAGTATACATATTTCTGTCATGCGTCGTTTTGTATATACAGCTCCACTTTAATTTGATGCAATAGCACACGCGGGTGCAACTTTTAGCTTTGTGAAAATTTAGGACTTGTGTACTGTAAACAGGAATGTAAGTATGAAGTATATACGTATCACTCAGGTCATGAGTTTGTTGCCGTCTGTATTGTTACGAGTGTGCAGCATGAGTAACAATACCAACGGCAACAAATATTTTCCGGCATAGCTTGGTACTATGGTGATAATGATTTTATCATACGAACTTTCAATTTTGATTTCATTGCGTGTTCAGACGCAGCGGGCGTGACTTGCATTACCTGATACGATTCTCTTGTAGTAAAAGAATACGTTCTGCATGTAGCTGCAAGGCTTCCCCATTGACTCCATTCACATGAGTTAGCTGCACTGACTCCCATACATGTACATTCACATGAGTTAGCTGCACTGACTGCCATACATTCGCATCAGGGTTTCATACAGAGGGGGGGCCCTGGAATTTTCCGCCCCCAACCACAATTTCCCCCCCCACCCCCCCCCCCCACCCCCCAGAAATCTTGAAATTGAGTATGGTTAGTATGTGTAATCACAATGTTGTTTGGAAATTTTGTCCCAGGTTGCGTCAGAAGCAATCTGAGAGGATGTAAATTCAAAATTTTCCTGGGGGGGCATGCCCCCAGACCCCCCTAGTAGGCACGCACGCATTTCACATGCTACTATCATCCTGCTACCATCCTGTTTCCCCCCTGAACTCAAAATCCTGTATGAAAACCTGCGCATGAGTTAGACATATGATACTACTGTCACCTATGACTATGGTACTTGTCTGGATTCTGGATGTGTCTATCAATACTTGAATGGTTCGTTGTCTTCTTCTCCACAGGCACTCCGTTAAGGTGCATCGCTACCACGGTATGTGACCCTCCCTCCCCTCCCTCCCTCCCCTCCCTCCCTCCCATCATCTCCCTCCCTTCCTCCTTCCTCCCTCCCTCCCTCCTCCCTCCCTCCCTCCCTCCCATCATCTCCCTCCCTCCCATCATCCTCCCTCCCTCCCTCCCCCTTTTATCTTCATTCATTCTCTCCCCCTCCCCAGCACCAGCATATGATGAGCCAGAGCATGTGGACACACCTGAGCTATCCCTACACGGTGACCTACGTCTGCAACTACTTCGGAAGAGACTTCAATCAAAGAGAGAACTTCTACGACTGCTGGAGAAAATGTACTCCTGTTTCGTGATTGGCAATGGCTCCAGTGAGTAGAGGAGGGGAGGGAGGGGAGGGAGAGGGAGGGGAGGGGAGGGAGAGGGAGAGGAGGGGAAGGAGGGAGAGGAGAGAGGGGAGGCGAGGGAGAGGAGAAAGGGGAGGGAGGGAGGGGAGAAGAGGGAGGGAAGGAAGGGGGAGGGAGAGGGAGGAGGGGAGAGAAGGGAACTTCACACACACACACACACACACACACACACACACACACACACACACACACACACACACACACACACACACACACACACACACACACACACACACACACACACACACACACACACACACACACACACACACACACACACACACACACACAGTGTACTGTGACATGCCGATGCCTCAATCTCCCGAGGCTATTGTGGACCGAAGACTGTCGGTACCTGATCAGATTGTACTCACGCAAAATGGCTGCCGGGACAGTGGTTGTCATGACGACAGTGATGATTGTCGCTCCAGCACAGGAGAAATGGCAGTACCAATACTGCATCAGGAAGAAGAGCTGGGAGATGGTGAGGGAGGAGGGGAGAGAGGAAGGAAGAGAGGAGGGAGGTGGGAGGAGGGAGGAGCGGAGAGAGGAAGGGAGGGAGGTGGGAGGAGGGAGGAGGGGAGAGAGGAAGGGAGGGAGGAGGGAGGTGGGAGGTGGGGAGAGAGGAAGGGAGGAGGGGAGAGAGGTGGGAGGAGGGGAGAGAGGAGGGAGGGGGTGGAGGGGAGAAAGGAAGGAGGGTAGGAGAGTAGAAGGGAGAAAGGAAGGAGGGTAGGAGAGTAGAAGGGAGAAAGGAAGGAGGGTAGGAGAGTAGAAGGGAGAAAGGGGGAAGATAGAATGGGGAAGAGAGAGGGTGAGATATTTATGGTTTGTCCCCCCCCGCACACACACACATACACACACACACACACACATCCCGCACACACACATACACACACACACACACACACACACACACACACACACACACCGCGCACACACACACACACTAGGTATTGTGACGGAGTTACTATTGGACTACTATCTTGTACCGGGAGCAGCATGGAGTCTGTTGAAGAGTGGAGAGGAGAGTGAGGGTGGTCGCGAGGATGAGCGGAGGGTGGTACCGCTGCATTGCGCTGAGAGATGCGAACTGTCACCTGGATCCAGACCCGTCCAATACCTCCTTGGTGGTGAGTGAGAGGGAGGAGGGAGAGGGAGGGAGGGAGAGGGGAGAGGGGGCAGGGACGAAGGGAGAGAGGGAAGGGAGGGAGGGAGAGGGAAGGAGGGAGAGGGGAGAGGGAGGGAGAGGGGAGAGGGGGGAGGGAAGGGAGGGTAGCGACAGGGAGAGTGGAAAGAAAGAGTTGGACCAACAGAGAGAGAAGAAGAGTGGGAGGAGGTGGGATTGAGAAGGGAGGGAGGAGAGAGGGAAAGAGGAGGGAGGAGGAATGGTGATGGGATGGAGGAGAGAGGAGGGAGAGAGTGACGTCTTTTTCAATGTGCACACACCTCAGTCTGCCATCAGCACTAGCGGTCTGTCAGAAATGAGCGCAGGCAGTGAACAACAACTGAACGAGGTGCAATCTTTGCAAGAAGAGCAGAGAGAAGAGGAGGAGGAGGAGGAGGAGGGAGAGCAGAGAGATGAGGAGGAGGAGGAGGGAGATGAATTCGTATTTCAAGATGTTCAGGTGTGTGTGTGTGTGTGTGTGTGTGTGTATGTGTGTGTGTGTGTGTGTGTGTGTGTGTGTGTGTGTGTGTGTGTGTGTGTGTGTGTGTGTGTGTGTGTGTGGAGGGGGGATGCATGTGTGCATGAGTGAGTGTGTGGGAAGTCTGCATGTATGTTCCTGTAAAATAATTGTTCCTCGCCCCCCTCCCTCCTCCCCCTCCCCCCTCCTCCCCTCCTCCCTCCTCCCTCCTCCTCTCCCTCGTCCCCTCCCCCCTCCTCTGCTACTAGTTGAGTTCCACCGTGCCACTGCGCACACAGAAGCGTCGTTCTTCCTTTGAGCGTCCTCTCAGCTACCAGATGGCAACAGAAGAAGACGAGGACTTTGAAAACTACCTCAGTGTACTGGATACCTCCTCCCCCTCCATCACCATCCTCCCCTCCCACACACGCACACTGTCTCACCCGGCTGCTATGACTGCCAGCCTGGAAATGCCTAAGCCCAGTCATATTGCCCATCGAGCTTCCATGCCTCCTTCACTGCAACACTTACAGGTCAGTAGGAGAGGAGAGAGAGTGGGAGAGCGGGGAGGAGAAGGAGGGTAGGAGAGCAGGGAGGGGGGTGGAGTAGGGATGAGGGAAGGGGGGGGGGAGAGAAGGAGGGTAGGAGAGGAAGCGAGGGAGGGGGAGGAGAGAGAAGGAGGGTAGGAGAGGAAGGGAGGGAGGGAGGGAGGGAGGGAGGGAGGGGGAGGTTCTTTGCTGCATGGTTTAATGCTCAAGTGAGTTTCCCTCCTTTCAATCCCCTCCTCCTTTCTCTTATTCTTGTCCTCCAGCCTGACGCATCTCTGAACCCAAAGCAAGCTCGTCTGTCAGGTATGTCCATATATGGTCGCTTGTCTGTCTAGTGCGTACATATATGGTCGCTTGTCTGTCTAGTGCGTCCATATATGGTCGCTTGTCTGTCAGGTATGTCCATATATGGTTGCTTGTCTGTCAGGTATGTCCATATATGGTCGCTTGTCTGTCAGGTATGTCCATATATGGTTGCTTGTCTGTCTAGTGCATCCATATATGGTCGCTTGTCTGTCAGGTATGTCCATATATGGTCGCTTGTCTGTCTAGTGTGTACATGTGATTGTGCATATTTGGTCGTGTATGTTCATGTGTATTTTCATATGCTCAATGTGTCCATGAATATTAAATTTTAATGCATGGATATACCGTATAGCGGGAAATTTTCGCTGGTGCAAATTTTCGCGGAAAAGCGTCCAGGCTCTTCAGAAGAAATTTTCGCGGTTTTTATTTTCGCGGAACGCGGGACGCTCTGACCACACCCCTACCGGTTGATGTGACATCTTCGGAGCGTCTCTTACGGTTTTGTTGGTATTTTGTACAGTAGGAGGCTGATTCTTCTTTACAACAACCATTTAGAGGGCAGACAGACTGTAGAGAACCATCATGTTCACATCGGTACTCGACGTACGCACGTAATGACGTCATCAATTTCCATCTTTTCGCGGTTTTTATTTTCGCGGAAGCAGCTCTGTCCGCGAAAATCGGGAAAATTTGCACCCAGCGAAAATTTCCCGCTATACGGTATGTGAATGGTTCAGGTAAAGTTCAAATATTAATGATATTCACAGCACCATGTACCAATTAAGGTGGGTGTGGCTAACTAGTTAGTAATATACTAGATGAAGAAAATAACCTCACTCATGTGATGTAAACAACGAACAACATAATTATATTGTAGTGATCAATATCAATATGATGATATTTCAGGTCTGCTAGAGAGCGAGTTACTCAACGGAAGCTACTCCGTCCCTCTCGTTGGCTGCGTCCCTCCTTCTGCCCTCAAGGCATTTGCCAAGCGTGGGTCCTCCCCTGCCTCCCCACACCCTCCCTCATCTCCCACCTCCCCTTTCCCAATCCCCACACCATCACCACAACCTACTCTGACAAATGGAGCCATTCCAACGATGGAACAGAACGGAGACATGTCAACTGTCCGTGGAGACGCAAGTCTGCGAGCAACTTCCCTCCCTCCTCCCACTATCCACCACTCTCCTCCTCCCTCTCCCACCCTCGCCAGATCACCGACTCCTCCTCCTTCTCCTTCTCCTTACAGTCTACAGGTAAATTTAATGTCAAGTCCGATTTTCACACAACACATATATATTTTTTCTCTATAAATTTTTATGCAGAGGCATACGGGTGAAGGCAAATAGCAAATACAATGCCTGCCGGCAAATAAAAGAACAAGAGCAATATAAGTCATGAACGTAGCTAATATTTACACACAAGAGAGTAAGCAGCAATATAAAGTTTACATTCACAAACAGTTCAGTGCATGTACATGTAATAATAAAAATTAGGAGAAAAATGAGGCAGATTTAAGCCTATGTTTGAATGAAGGGGCTGATGGGGCACAAACAACATGGTCCGGTAGACTGTTCCACAGATGAGTACAGCTTATGAAAAATGATGCCTGATATGTAGAGGTTCTAGAAAGGGGTAGAGAGTGGGCACGAGTGATGAAGTCTTTGATTGGGATGAGGGCGAGAAAAGTGTGATTCCACCTAATGTTAAGTGCCCACCTAATGTTAAGTGCCCATCACAGTCTGTATACACAATATATTAACTCAAGAGCGCATAAGAACGGGCGGCTAGAGTAAGAGCGTGTAACTCCAATAGAAGCCCGTAGTCAGGTCAAAATTATTGAACTGTACTGAAAATAGAACACCGGTCACATGCTTAGTCTACGCACGCAGCTGTGCCTATAAACGTGATGTAGTTGTAGTAATCACAATGGGTGCCTATATTCATGGGGTGCTTATTTTGTGTGGGTGTCTATTATCCCGATTTTACGGTATGTTACCATTTTTAATACTGGCGGTGTTCCGTTGTGTATTTCGATTGTATTGCTGTGTTTGAAGCGCAGTATCGCTGAACTTCCGTTAAAGGGTAGGGCTCATATGTGTTTTGTAGATTCATGAATATCTATAACTCTACGGAGCACGTATGAGCCCGCCCTTGACGGAAGTTCAGCGATATGGCGCTTTGAACGCAGCGATTTGATCAAATACACGACGGAATAGTCTTCAATTTCTACACGAGACTGCCACGCATTATTCCGTTGTGTATTTCAATTGCCTTAGTATTGTAGCACAGAACTTCCGTTAAAGACAGGACTCACATGCTACCTTGATGAATGACGAATCCAACGTATCTACGCATGCCTTCCCGAAAGTTTTGTGCTGCAGTTCTTCGAACATGATCAATAATCCTGCACACATTCTAAAATGGAAAGCACAGCTAGACTCCAAACATACAGTTGTTGTGGCAGTCCTGTGTAGAAATTGAACATCATCGATCACGGGTAGTTTGATCGCGTTACTGGTGGTACAGAACTTGCATTAAAGATCATGCGTGAATGTCTGGCGTATCTATGCGTGTGAGCCTTGAAACTTCTGTGCTACAAATGTGATACGCAACAGTGTTTGACTGCTACATTCCCTATACATACATGTACATACACAATGTACCAATGTACACACACATGCACGTATGTAGACGTGTACGTGGCAGTATCCTTTGTGTATTTCAATTGCTTAATTCAAAGTATCGTAGCGCAGAATTTCTGTTAAAGGGAGGGCTCACATGTGTTGATGCACAAACATATCTACTCAGCGTGTGTGGTACAGTACTTCAAATGAGATTGAAATAAGCAACGGATTGACTTCTACATACAATGTACAATGTACACACACAGCAGGAGGAAGACGCCGCCCCCTCACCTACGACAAAGAAAGATTCTCGTCCAGTCAGCAACGATAAGGTACGTCATAGTGGTATTATCTCACTGTCCGACCATATATGGTAACTATAGTTGGTATACGGTATTTTTTCAAATAAAATGCTAGATTGGGTAACAAATAAAAGGCTTGATCCAATCTAGCACAAGAAATTCAATTCGGGGAATTCAACTTAACCCAAGCAGCCACTAATTCATTTTGGGTTGATCCAATTTAGCACACTACCTGAATGAAGCCTCTCAGTTGTCCCAGTCAGTTTATTTTGTGGCAACAAAAGGCTGTCAAGAATGATTTCCAGGAAAAAGAGCTATCCCATAAATGTTCTACCCTCTACCAAGAACCTCACTTCTGGAGAACTGAAGGCTAGGAACTCTTCCCATCTCCAAAAAACAATTTTGCCTTTGAATCCATTGCAACCCATGATCTAATCTAACCCAAGAAATTCAATTCCTGGAATACACATACTTAAAAAGGTGCCTAGTTTCTTGGTGGTGTGTATGAATAGGTGCATGAGTTACTAACTGGACTCTTATGACAGACATGTGTCTGTTGTGTGCTCAATACTAATAATTGAAATATACACACACACACACACACACACACACACACACACACACACACACACACACACACACACACACACACACACACACACACACACACACACACACACACACCACACACACACACACACCACACACACACCACACACACACACACACACACAGGCTGCACTTCCATCTCGTTCAGTGGGATCCACACCACTTCGAAAGCCCCAACCTCCCTCCTCCTCTTCCCCACACCACCCGTCCTCCTCCCCCTCCTCCTCTCCGTTGCACAAGTCGCAGCCACAGGAACCAGCCAACATCCAGAGTCTGTTTGACTCTGGCGGAGGAGGGAGTGGCTCCTTCTTCAAACGACTGTTTGCCAAACGGAAGTCGACTTCGAAAATGCAGCAACAAAATGTAAGTGGAGAGAGGAGGGGTTGGAGGGAAGAAGACAGACGGGTTACTTACTGTATTGTCTTGGGCAAGCGCCCATGGGCGCTCGCAGCTTAAGCACCAAAAATTGAGGGTGGGCAGTTACACGAAGGAGGTGCTTGAATGGTCCAACTATCTCTGTGCAAATGCCCACCCAAGATGCGAAGTTAGCTGCCAGGGGGTACCGAATCGACCTGCATTGTTGTTTTGCCCGTGCTTTGTCAAGGCCAGCCTAACGGTGGAAAATGCTGTACGTATCGTGCTAGAAGTGGACTGACTCGTAGCCTCATTACCAAGCTTCTGCAGCATTTGTCGCTTGCAGTACATGAATTTCATGCTGCAAACTAAGAATGCTACGAACGAGGCTACGGACGGGTGTGTGCGAAACTTTCAGAGCGATCACAGCTATGTAAGTTAGCTCAGCGGACCTACTTTCGATTCACTATGCAACAATTTAGCATGGTGGGCGGTTACACGGAGGACCTCAAAACCCCCCACTAAACTGTCAAACTTGCGTGAGGAGTGGCGCTTGCGCGAGGATGGGCGCTTGCCAGGTACAATACGGTACTACCTTGAACATTCTGAGGGAACGGATGGGGAAGGGTAGTCTGGTGCCCAGACCTCACCCAGCTCATGCAAGGAGGGTGTCACAAGTCCATATCCTTGGGCTAGGTCCAAAAGCGTAGAGCAGCCAATCAAATCGCAGAGCAGTGTTTATTGGAATAATGCGGAAGCGAGAACTAGTACTTTAATCATACCGCTCTAAGTGCTGTTATGAGAACAATTGTACACTAACAATTACAAGGCTCAAGAGCGTATGATGACATAAAAATGACATCATCATAGCTCTTGCAAGGCTTCAACACTTAAGCAAGCCCAAGGATTCAGGCTTGTGATGCCAAACCCTTTCCTCACGAGAGGATTAGGTCTGGGCATGAGACTAGGGGAGGGGAGGTGGGAGGAAATGTAGAGAGAGAGAGAGGGAGGATGAAAAGTTTGGAAAGAAGCGGGGAGGAGGGAAAAGGAGGGTGTGTGTGTGTGGGGGGGGGGGGGGAGTGAAAAGGGAGAATGGAGGAGTGATGCATGGAGTAACATTGCTAGATCTCGACAGGGAGGAAGAAAGAAGGGGAGGGAGTAAGTGATAATTTGGAGTAACATTACTACACCTCGGTATTTATTCACAGGGAGCTGTTCATGCCCCCTCCTCCTCTCTTCCGGCCCCTCCACCCCACCCTCTCCTTGACGATAACTTTGATCCTATTGGACGAGTGCGTGTGTCCAGTGTCTCAGGACGTTCTATTCGGTCCACTGGCGTTGGTCTCGTGATTGGAGAGGAGAGCTCTTCGGAGGAAGAGGAGGGAGAGGAGGATGGTGCCAGTACAGGTGAGGGGGTGTGAGGGGTGAGGGGGTGTGACAGTGTGGGGTGAGGTGTAGGGATGGTGC
>OX422185.1:924303-931803 GCA_949130485.1 Agelas oroides
GGAGGTAGAAAGGGATCGAGGGAGGAAGGAAAGGAGGGAGAGGAAATGTTTTCTCTAACTACTGAAGCTTTGTAACTATTCCCTATCTTCTTCCTCCCCACTCCCTTCCTCTGTCCCCACTCACCCTTTGTCCTTCTCCCAGGTATCTGCGATGGATCAACTGAGCTAGACGCTTGCAGTTTCTGGTGGACGTGATGAGGTTTGGGTGCAGTAGTAGGGGCTGAGGGCTTCTTCACCAGAGGAGGGTGGACCGGGTGCCTTTTACCCGGCAGGGGGGGAATGATTCTTTGCAGCGGGGAGAAAGGGCACGATCGGGAGGCGAGAGAAGTGGAGGGTTTGATGGAGGAAGGAGAGGGAGTTTTTTGTGTTTGCGTTGCACTGGAGGACTCGGTTTCGTGGCTGCCATCTTCTCTTCCGCCTCTGTGGAAGGCTCTTTACTTATATGAGGTTGGGACTTCTTGAACGGATCCGGAGTAGCTTGAAACTCTGCCGCTTTCGTTCCTTCTGTCACTGATTGTGGGTGTGAACCCCATGCACTTTCGTTCCTAAAAAACGCCTCATAGTCTCGACCGACTTGGGACACGCCCGACAGCTCAAAAGGAGCTAGCGTCTTTTGTCGCTCTTCGTCTGTGATATTAGCCGAGTGAATTTCTTGCATTTTTGGTTTACCAAAGGCAGCAGCAAATGGTGGTTTAAAAAACTTGATAATTCCGGCTTTAATGGAAGACTGGTTTTGTTGAGGAGGAGGGTCCGTACCATCGGAGGTCTTGGTGTTGAGTTCTGGTACTGGCAGGTTTTTAGCTCGCATCTGGAAGACGAGAAAGAAGGGGGAAGGACGTGGTGAGGGAGATGAGGGAAGGGTGTTAAATGGTATATACATCTACATTAGAGGACATGCAAAGAAGTAGTTACAACATAGTCAAGGCTTGTTCATGGTAACCTACAACCTCCATCCCCATTCCTGTCCCCGTCCCCTTCTCCCCTCCTCCTCCTCCCTCTCTCCAGAACTTGCTCATCAGGTTGTCTACAGGCTAATTAAACCCCTCTACCCTCTCCCTCATCTCCCATCCCTTCCCACTATTCCCCACCCCCCATTCCCTCCTTTCTGTCCTCTTTGTCCTAACCTGTTGCATGAGGTCATCCTGATTGCTGTATGTATGAAACAGTCCCTGTGGATCCTGGTTCATGTAGTCCTCATCACGTGACCTTCCCTCCTCCACACCACCATTCAGCACTGTGTTCTCATAGGTAGGTGGATTAAAATTGGCCTTTGGACCGGCTGCCGACAAGTCTTTGCCTGGTTCTGCGTAGATGAAACCGCTCTGTGGTACCATGTTTAGTGGTCCCACTGGGATGATGGAATCCCTGTTGGAGGGAAGGAGGGAAGAGGGAGGAAGGAGAGGAGGGAGGAGGGGAGGGGAGGGGAGGGAGGGGAGGGGAGGGGAGGGGAGGGGAGGGGAGGGGAGGGGAGGGGAGGGGGAGGGGAGGGGAGGGGAGGGGAGGGGAGGGGAGGGGAGGGAGGAGAGGAGGGAGGGAGGAGAGGAGGGGAGGGCAGGAGGGAGGAGAGGAGGGAGGAGAGGAGGGAGGAGAGGAGGAGGGAGGGCAGGAGGGAGGTGAGGAGGGAGGAGAGGAGGAAGGATGTACACTAACTGTATGGGTCAACACACCCACACACACACACACACACACACACACACACACACACACACCCAAACTCACACACACACACACACACCTGTTAGCTGTTCCTTTCACAACTATCAACCTCTCCTCTCCCTCAGAGAATGAGTGTCGTCTAAGCTGGTGAAGTGAAGACGAGGACGACGCCAGCATCTCCCCTGAGGACCCCACGCCCACAGTAATGTCGGCCAAGTTAGAGTAATAATCGGAGGAAGAACAAGTTGTGAGATTACTGGAGGAAGTTGAGCGACGAGACAGACTGTCGGAACGAGGCATCGGTAACGTTTGGAACTTAAATTGTGCCCACATATCGTTGTCGTGGGCGCTTTGTCTTGGGGGCAAAGGTTCTACGACAATGTGCTGGTCAGGAACGATTTCATCATAAGACGCAAGCTGACGCCTGGCACGCGCATTTTGTGGCTTGTCAAACAGATCTGGGGGCTTTTTGCCAGCATTTTGGGTCGGTTTTGCAGCCGCCCTCGTAACTCTCTCTTCCCTCCCTCTGTCAACTCTTGTTTCTCTCACGGGAGGTAAATCATCATCGGCAACTTCGTCGTAATCCACGTCTGTTTCCTCAAACGGCACTTTAGGTCGAGCTGGCTTGAAGGGTGGTGGTGGACGGGGGCGATTCTGACGAGAAGACGGAGAGAATTTATTTAAAACGTTAGTAGGTGGGGGAGGTCTTGTGGGGATGGAAACTGGCTGAGAAGGATTGAATGGAGGGGATTTACTGGAACGTGGAGGAGGGTTGCGTGAAGGGGGTGTAGGTTTGTTGTGGACTTTTCGATTGGTGGTTGGGTCCGGAGTGATGGAACGCTTTGTGACAACTGTGTACACCTGAGGAATGGTATATACACACGTATTCGTACCTTCAACCTACATGTACTAACCCACGCTAGCTCAAACTAACTCCCACTAAAATAACACTGTTTGACGCGAAAATAGAAAAGTTAAAAGGCCAGCAGTTGCCAGGAGTCGAATCCAGGACACCCCTGGCTTGAACCACCAGTACTCTGCCACTGAGCTACGACAACCCAACCCTCACAACCCTCATGTCCAGTACATGTTACTATTTTTAGTACTGGTAGTAAATTCCGACCGGTTTCAATTTTGTGGAGTTTACTGTACACGCTCTTACTCTAGCCGCCCGTTCTTATGCACTCAGAGTAAGGTTGTTCCTCCTTAACTTGCATAGCACTACCCTCTACGGTTTGTGTCTCCACACATAACAATGATCACGCTAACATGTGGAGTCCAAACTGCCATAGAGTGCTCGAACGGATGATCCAGTGTGTTGTTTTGGCGGTTAGGCCCCTCCCCCCCTACGTCCACCTCACGTCCACCTGACGTCATTCACGTGATGAATGCTTCCAGGCCTTCCCCGTTTTCGCCAGCCGTGTATTATTGTTAACGCAAACGGGGGAAGCCTGGGAGTGAGGCTAATACTTTCTGCCACACACAACATGAAGAAATGGGAAGAAGAAGAAGAACAAACCTGGTCGCTGGAGGGATGTTTGACTCGCTCGATCCTGTCTGGATCCATGTGATAGCTGTCAACACTCATGCTTCGTTCAATCCTCATCTCCTCTTCTTCATGTGGATCAAATGTGATCAGATCTGCAACTGTACCATCCCCTGGACGACCTGAGTCATAACCACCCTGGAGAGAAGGGTGACGGGAGGAGATCGAGGAGGACAAGGTGAATTGGAGAAGGGAGAGAATTACACCGTCACCCATTAGTCTTCAGCCCTTACTCCCTCCCTCCCTCCCTCCCTCCCACACTCACTTCAAAGGAAGCGTAGGAGTCTCTCTTTGCCAATGGATCTTTCAGTAGTTGACCTCCATTGTTCTTACCATCCAGGAGGGAGGTACGGATGTCAGCAGGCTGCTGAGGTGGGCCTGGAGAGAGAGATATTGATGGGGAACAGTGTGTGTTGATTGAAATAATGTCATTCTTACATTGTACCCTTCCATTCCTTCCTCCACCTTCCCCTCTTTCACCCCTCTCCACCTCACCTCACGATCACGCATCAAATAGCTGCTCAAGTTTAGTGCCTTTGTTTCATCTCCTTCCTTCCTCCCTCCCTCCCTCCCTCCCTCCCTCCCTCCCTCTTCCTCGATCCCCTCCCCTCTTTCACCTCTCTCCATGTCACTCTGAGGCGACCATGTTTCAAACAGCAGCTCCACTTTAGTCCCATCAGGAAAACGCTTGTCCTGCGTAGAAAACAAGACACGAAGTTAACAAAAACAAAACAGGAGGGGAGGAGGGGAGGAGGGGAGGAGGGGAGGAGGGGAGGAGGGGAGGAGGGGAGGAGGGGAGGAGGGGAGGAGGGGAGGAGGGGAGGAGGGGAGGAGGGGAGGAGGGAAGGAGGGGAGGAGGGAAGGAGGGGAGGAGAAGGAGGGAGGAGGGGAGGAGGGGAGGAGGGGAGGAGGGGAGGAGGGGAGGAGGGGAGGAGGGGAGGAGGGGAGGAGGGGAGGAGGGGAGGAGGGGAGGAGGGAGGAGGGAAGGAGGGGAGGAGGAGAGGGAGGAATAGAAGAGCAGAAGGAAGGAGGGGAGGGAGGAAGGGAGGAGTTCATGAAGTTGATTGTGAAGTAATATTGAAGAAATGGAATGCAAGGGTCCTACCTTGAAAGCATCATCGAGGTCTTGTTTCCCAAGCACAAGCCGAAAGTCTTTCTGCACCACGGCTGAGTGGAACTGGCAGCGGAAGATGGAGTCTATTCCCTTGTGAGTCCTCTTATGGAAACATTTCACCTGGAGGGGAGGAGGGGAGGAAAGGAGGGAGGATGGGGAGGAGGGGAGGAGGGGAAGAGGGGAGGAAGGGAGATGGGGAGGAGGGGAGGAGGGGAGGAGGGGAGGAGGGGAGGAGGGGAGGATCGGAGGGGAGGATCGGAGGGGAGGAGGGGAGTAGGAGAAGGAGGAAGGAGGGGAGGAGGGAAGGAGGGAGGAGGGAAGGATGGGAGGAGGGAAGGAGTGGAGGAGGAGAGGGAGGTTTAGAAGAGCAGAAGGAAGGAGGGGAGGGAGGAAGGGAGGAAGTGAAGAGAGGAGAGGAGGAGGAGAGGAGGAGAGGAAAGAAGAGACAAAGAGAAGAGAGGAGGAGGGAGAGAGGAAGAGAAGAGAGGAGGGGAGGGAGGAGGAGGGGAGGAGGGAAGGGAGGAGGAGGGGAGGAGGGAAGGGAGGAGGAGGAGGAGGGAAGGGAGGAGGAGGGGAGGAGGGAGGGAGGAAGAGAAGAGAGGGGAGGAGGAGGGGAGGAGGAGGGAAAGAGATGGACAGAAGGAAGGAGAGAGAAGGGAGTGAACAAGAGAGGGGAAAGACAAAGGGAGATGAGGAGGGAGAGGAGGGGAGAGGAGGGAAAGAAGGAGAGGGAGTGGAGGGAAAGGAGGGGAGGGAGAGGAGAGGAGGGAGAGGAGGGGAGAGGAGGGGAGAGGAGGGGAGAGGAGGGAAAGAAGGATAGGGAGTGGAGGGAAAGGAGGGGAGGGAGAGGAGAGAAGGGAGGAGGAGGGAGGAGGGAAGGGAGGAGGAGGGAGAGGAGGAGTGAAAGGTGGCAGAGAGAGTAAGGAGGAGGAAAGAAGTGGAAAGACAGACAGACGGTGTTCAACGTACCAGAACCTCCCCCTGCAGCTTCAGTCCACTGTACACCGATAACTTCACTCTCTCCTTCTCAGCTGAACACACACTGGGGAACACAATGATAGTGTCAGTAAATATACATGTACATGTAGTGAAAAATGTTCTCGTCAAAAATACATAATTGCACAAGTGCCTTAAGTGATGTTATTGAGTCACTGAATGCATTGGCCAACACTGGGATTCATTAGCACACCCTCACAGCACACCCTCACACACACACCCTCACCATGCACACCCTCACACATGCACACCCTCACGCACACACACACCCTCACCATGCACACCCTCACACACCCTCACACATGCACACCCTCACACACACCCTCACACACACACTACTCACTATAGTCCTGACGTGTGCACAAGTCTCATATTCTCGTAAACTTTCATAAAGGGTCGACATCCTCCCTTGCCATCAAAGTTAGGAATACTGTGGATGATGACGTGGTTCAGGACGATTGGACTGTGGGGGTGTGCATGGGGAGGGTGGGAGGAGAGAGGGGGAAAATAAACGGATCGATACATCGAACATACATTGGATATCCTCCCAATTCCCTTCCATATCCTCCCACATGTACTTCTCTTCTTTCCTACACTCTCCTCTGCCCTTCCATCTCCATTTTCCCCTTCTGTACCCCCTCCTCCTCCTTCTCCACCTCTCCTCCTCCTTCCTCCCCTCTCCTCTCCTCCTCCTCCTCCTCCTTCTCCTCCTCCTCCTTCTCCTCCTCCCCCTCCTCCTCCTCCTCCTCCTCTCCCACCGCCACTAATTTCTCCACAGATTCCACTCTCCACACCCAATACAACATATTTACATGTACATCATCCTACCCCCCACAACAAACCTCCCCTACCACGCCCCTCCTTCATACACTGTACTCACGGGGAATGAAGGTCAATCTTCCCGGCCAGCAGGTCTGAGAAGTAGTGGACGTATTTCCTCTGGGATGGTTGTGTCACCCCGCCCAGCTTGTTGTCATAGAAACGCTTCATGGCAAACCTGTCAAGCGCTGCTGCAGCACTGTGTGAGTGTGTGTGTGTGTAATAGACACAAATTGTTTCCAGTTCTTCTCCTTTCCTTCCTCTCCCTCCTTTTCTATCCTGACACCAACCCCTTTTCTCTCCTTCCCCTCCTCCTCTTCCCTCCTCTTCCCACCCCTCTCCCTCCCTCCCCCCTCCTCTTCCCACCCCTCATCTCCCCTTCCCTCCTCCCTACCTCTGACAAATCTCAGAGTAGTGCATGAAAGCAGCAATGACACAGCCGGTCCTCCCCTTCCCTCCCTTACAGTGCACCACAGCAACGTGAAGCGGGTCAGAGTCCAACCATGACTTCATGGACTTACACACACTGTGTGTGTGTGTGTGTGTGTGTGTGTGTGTGTGTGTGTGTGTGTGTGTGTGTGTGTGTGTGTGTGTGTGTGTGTGTGTGTGGGTGTGGGTAGTGTGGGAGGAATGGAGGGGAAGAGGAGGAGGGAGGGGAGAAAAAAATTCAAGGGAAGATGAGGAGGGAGGAGAGAGGAGGGAGGAGAGAGGAGGGAGGAGAGAGGAGAGAGGAGGGAGGAGAGAGGAGGGAGGAGAGAGGAGGGAGGAGAGAGGAGGGAGGAGAGAGGAGGGAGGAGAGAGGAGGGAGGAGAGAGGAGGGAGGAGAGAGGAGGGAGGAGATTGGAGGGAGGAGAGAGGAGGGAGGAGAGAGGAGGGAGGAGAGAGGAGGGAGGAGAGAGGAGGGAGGAGAGAGGAGGGAGGAGAGAGGAGGGAGGAGAGTGGAGATGCACATTTGTGCATGTAAGAGGGTGTGTGACAGAAGGAGGAAGCAGAGAAGGGGTGAGAGCAAGGAGCAAGTGAAGGAAGGAGAGAAGGATGATGAGGAGCAAGGAGGGAAGAGCTACCTGCTGAGTCTCTCCAGGGAGGGTGCGAGGTGATCAGGCCAACCGAAGTCCAGGACCTGGTTGTTGAACTTGGAAATGTCATAGCTTCGCTCAGAGAGGTTGAAGATCTGTGAGCAAAGGGAGAAGAAAGGAAGAGGAGAGAAAAGAGATGGCAAGAGAGAAAGAGGAAGAGAAAAAAGGGGAGAGCAGGGAAGGGAGAGGAGGGCGGAGAAGGAGAGAGATGGGGGAGGGAGAAGAGGGAGAGAAGAAGAAGACGAGGAAAGAGGAGGGGAGGGAGGCAAGGGGGTAAAGAGGGGAGAAGATAA